>BGNK01004741.1:19899-49344 GCA_003297005.1 Symbiodinium sp. clade A Y106 | reverse complement strand
TGTAGCAGAGATTCGTCTTCGGATTTCCTGTCTGGGGTCAACTCGTTTTGAGACCGACGCTCCCAGATAAGTCGTCTCTTGTACACACGTCATTCTTTCCCCACTCTTGAAGCGTATACCGCCTCTGGCATTATATGCACAGTTTCAAATGCAGGTATTCTGACTCTGCTTCAATTGAATGTAAGTAGTCATTGGCAGTCTTTTGGGTTTTTTGCAACGATTAATGTATCATCCGCGTACAACAACTCTTGGAAGTTTATGCCCTGGAAAGATTTTCTGCGATTTGTGTCTTGAAAGCTGACTTTTACATCAGAAAACATGACATGCATCGTTAGAATGAATAGGAAAGGGCTGAGTGGACAGCCTTGTCTGATTCCTGTTCGCTGAGTGAAACGGTTGCTTGTATGTGAGTTATGATTGNCAGAAAACATGACATGCATCGTTAGAATGAATAGGAAAGGGCTGAGTGGACAGCCTTGTCTGATTCCTGTTCGCTGAGTGAAACGGTTGCTTGTATGTGAGTTATGATTGACCTGGAACGTTGGTATGCGGTAGAGAGCTTTGATGGCGTCTAACATGTCTTCGGGAATGTTCAATCTCTATATTCCTTAATTCAGGGGTATTGGGCTCTCTGGGTACCCATATGAATACCTGGACCCTTAGGCTGAAATCCGAGGTCTGAGGTTCAGGCTACAGTAGAAGCCCAAAAGTTGGAAACCCAATAGCCTCAATCCTTAAGACTACCTAGAGGCTCATACCCTATAGCCCTTTTTTTAGGGCGCCTACATAGGAAGACAACAGATCATAACCATAAAACTAGGTATCCTAAAAAAGGGGTAGGGTATGAGCCTCTAGGTAATGTATAGGGAATCCCAGCACTAATTGGCCTTAATCCGGTTTCCGACTTTATGGGGTTTACTGTAGCTGGGCATGGAAGCGTTTTCACAATCTGTCGTCTTACCTACCCTAAGGCTCAACAAGGGTTAAAGGGGCTTAGGCCTTTAAGGGGTCCTTTAAACGGATGTATAATCCTAAGGCTCAAGTTAGCCCAAAGGCCTTGTATTGGTCTTGGGGCCCAAAAGCCTTACGATATCAGTCCTTAAGGCCTTAGCGTTGAAGCGCAATGGTCAGAGAGCCGCATACACTGCAATCGAGGAATTTCTTTCGGTCCGTACATCGTAGAAATGGAGCCCTGTTTACCACCCCACTCAGGAATAAACTCTGCAAGTCCTGATACGAACCTAGACCCTAAACTGCCGTATGGAAGGTGCCGATTTCAGCAGTTCTCAAAATCATCTATAACTAGGGCTCGATAATAAGCACGATTAGCAACTGACAGTTATCTCAAATCGATACCGAGTATAGACTAGGTTCCCGAGTGATCCCTTAATAATAAGGGTACCATGTTTCGTACAATAAAAGGCTCCGAACCCCGAGGGGTCCATATACACTACCATTATGCACTTCGGTCCCCGAAACCACAATAGGGATGGTCTTTTGGGACCTAATTCCATTATGGTAGTGTATATGGGAGTTTCTGAAAATAGGGGACCCCAATATAGTACCCTAAAATAGTAGGACCGTTACTATAAGGACCCCAAAATAAGGTACCCCCTATTTTCGGAAACTCCCTACAATAATCCCCAATATAGAACCCTTTAGATCCCTTTAAGGACCCCTTTAAAGGAACCCTATGAAACTCCCCATGCTGACCCTGGGAAGTGGGTCCGGGGAGCCTGAAAGTTATCCTTGGAGGATGCCTTGCCTAGTCCCTACCGAGAGCCAAAGGTTAGTAGGGAATGGAAGAATGGTAGTAATAGGGGATATTTAGGGTTCCTTTAAAGGGGGTCTATAGGGTTCATTAAAAGGGATCTATAGGAAGAATGGTAGAAATAGTAGTTATAATTGTACCCCATTCCTCCATTCCCTACTAACCAAAGGTAAGCTATCGAGAGGGTGATACCCTGCACCTGGTTTTTGGGGTGCCTAGTGGGCCTAGTCTTATGGTTTGGGATCTGTCCAAAAAGAAACTAGGTACCCGAAACAAGAAGCAGGGTATGACCCTATAGGTAGCATGCAATACTTTTTAGGAAAGCCTGTTCTGTTGTTAGGATACTACGATAAGAAGCCAAGCCAACCACAAAGGTGCTCGATTTCAGGGTCCCGGTACAGAAACTATGCAAGTCCCCTATATTGAGGGGTTTTGGGCGCCAATATAGCGGCGAATAGGGCTTGAGGGTATAGTGTACTATCCTTATAGGAGGCCCTAAGGAAAAGTATTGGTAACTACTTCTATGTTAGATGAGGTCTTGCACCAAGGGGCGACGACTTCTTGATCACGCCCATCTGGTTTGGCTTGGCATTGAAGATGAGGCTGCCTCCTCAGCTGTTGTTGCTTTCTTGTTTCAGCGGTGTCCATGGTTCTGCACTACGAATCGCTTAGAGAAGGTACCTTAGCCGATGTGCATATTCTTTGTTGGGAGGCCACTGGAAGGGACAACCCTATTGTTGAAGGTCTCTTCCGTCTGGGGGTGCAGCTATAGAACCTGACCCCTAAGCGTCCATGTGCCCAAGTTGTATCGTAAAGATTCTGCATTGGTTTGTATGCGGATTAGGGGTACTCTGATCGAGGTTCCAAGTACACGCATAGATACAACAAATCCTTCCAGGTGTTTGGAATGTAGCCCTGCCATGCGGGTACTTTCACCATCTAGGCTACGTATCCTGAACCACCACAACCTACTTGTTTGTGGAGTCTGATGCAAAACCCGAATGTAGACTTCAAAACGACCCTACAACAAGGTTGATTTCGGTAGGGTAAGGTACTTCGAGGTTGATGGGCAGTTATAAGTGGGGGGTATACGTAGGGTTACTATAACTACACTACATATTCGGGAGGTAGAACTTCCTACCCATGCACCTCTAAGTAGACGCCAAACCCTTAACCCATTCTAGAACCCTGGTAGAACCCGGTAAGGAGCCCTTTGATCAGGAACCTTACTTACTGGGCTTTTAAGTAACAAGGGAGAAAAAAGTATAAACTTCTGTTTCATAACGGTTCCTTTTGGAAAAAAATTATTAAAGTATGGTACTCCAAAGCCCAGTGTAGGAACCTGTAAAGGAACCCTCAGGGAGCCCAGGTTCTTCGCAGCAATGCCTCTGTTGAGGCCCAAAGGCTCCATGTACCCATGTAGTAGGTACTTAGGCCTTAAAGTACCTATATAGGGACCCCTTTAAGGCCTAAGCACCTACGATATGGGCACATGGAGCCTTAAACCCGAAACTAAACCCTAACAGAACCCTCATAGAACTCCAAAGCCCAGCTTACAGGTTAGGAAACCCGGAAGGCCCCCAACCCAGACCCCCGGGGGGAGGATCCAAAAAGTAGATCCCCCAAAATGGGGGTTCCTATAAAGTACCCTTAGTAGTATAGGGCCCCAAATTAGGGGATCTACTTTCTAGATCGAAGCCTTAAACCCTAAACCCCCATAGATCCCTTATAGTAGCCTTATAGAGCCCTAAACCCTAAACCCCCCTAGATCCCTTATAGAACCCTTTTCTAGATCCTCCCTTAAGGGGTCTGGGAATAACTTCCAGGATCAAGATGCCCTGGGGTTGCATTGCGCCAAGCGTCTTGCAGCTCTTATAAACCAGAGGCCCAAGGTCCTAAACATAAACCCTAAACCCCTAAACCCTATCTCTAAACCCTAAACCCTATCTCTAAATCCTAAACCCCTATCTATAAACCCTAAACCATAAACCCTAAACCTCTGACTCTGCTTGCTGCTTGACCTGCTTCCTTCTGAGTCGTTGCGCTGTCGGCAACTCTACGACTTCCGTCCATATACACTACCATTAAGCAACTACCCATAGGCTCCATAGTAGTTCCTTTTTGGGATTACCTTATAAGATTCTAAATATGAACCCCAAAAAGGAACTACTATGGAGCCTATGGGTGTACACTACCATTAAGTAATTATTTCCCAAAACACCATGCTTAGTATGGTTTGGGAGGGCTATTTCCATAATAATAGTTGTATGTATGGGCCCTGTTGGGTTTCTTACAGGTTTGATAACCTGTCGAATTTAGTGGGCTCTCAGCTCCGGGGTTGTGAGTAACTCTAGGGTTTAGGGCCTTGGGCGGGGGTTTAGGGTTTAGGGTGGGGTTGCGCTCCAAACCTGAAAAATCCTCATCCCGAGCAAGAGGGTACGGTTTAGGGTTTAGGGTCACGTGTAGGGTCCTTCTTACATGGGTGCCGTACTATTTGGAGGACCTAAAAGGGGATCCGAATTTAGAGAACTACCCAACCAGCACAATAGCTCCCTTAAAGCCTATACCCGAAACTCCACACTACACGTAAGGTGTGTATGGCAATGCAAGGCAGGATTGTGTCCCTGAGCCCTCACTGACGTCTAGTAAGAAAATCCCAGCGTTTCAGCTGCAACCACAAACGCAGCAGCAACATCGGCTGCATCAACAACACAAATATGGGGGCCTGAAACTTTACTACCAAGACCATCGATCTTTTGTAGGTTCCTTATCATCTTTATGCTAGAAAAATTCTTAGACTCGAACTTAGTTCTGAAGGCCTCTATATCATTAACAACTAAGACCGCAGCAGTGACCATGACTCGGTTTGCATTGCAAAGGTTTCTAGGCAAAACATTGAAACCCATCTAGTCACGACTTGCGAAAACACTAAACCTGGATTCTGGACGCGTCTTTCGAGGGAGAGGCAGACCTGGTACTTGAGACAGGCCTGGCAGTTTAGTGGTTTTGATAAAGACCCCAAGGAGACGACCAGGAAACCGTCGGAAAACCACCAGAAGCATTCGATTCCCTGCCGAGCTTCGCCCCGGAGGGCGCAGGGAGGGCGTGACGGACATCCGTGGTCCGATTCCGTCCTGGGCCTGGGACTTTTTCTTTCTGGGGCTTTTCACAGGTTCTGTAAGGGTTTAGTGGTTTATGCCTTAGAGGTCTAGGGTTTAAATGTGGATCCAATACGGTATTATTCTATAGTTATGGGATCGCACCACTTTGGTGGGTAGGCTTACAATTTTGCAGCAATAAGCCATCCAACAAACAAGGACTTGTAGGGCCTGGGTACGTTGTTGGTTACAAAGGCCATGAGTCAGGGTATTCTCCCTAAACCCTATAAACCCTAACCCCTAAACCCCTAAACCCAAAATCGTGGCTCAATGGAGAGAACGCCTTGGCACATGAAAAAAACGCGAAGGCTCGATGTACCTACGCAGTATCAACCCTAAACCCTAAACCGTTATACACCTATAAGCCTTAAAATGCACCTCAATGGGAACCCCCCTTTGAGGTCCAAGTTTTCCCTACAGGGAGCCTTAAACCCTAAACCCTAAACCCCTTAGCTGGGCTTTTAAGTAACCAGCGAGAAAAAAGTATAGACTTTTATTTCATAAGGGTTCCTTTAAGAAAAAAGTATTAAAGTATGGCACTCCAGAGCCCAGTTAGGATAATGGGAGCCTCTAGAGGCTCAGCGCTACCGTCCTCCAATGCTGCATTCGCACCCCAGACCCCTTAAGGGAGGATCTAGAAAGTAGATCCCCTAATTTGGGGCCCTGTACTGAGGGTACTTTATAGGAACCCCCATTAAGGGATCTACTTTTTGGATCCTCCCGGGGGTCTGGGACACAAAGCGCAAGAAAGGCATCTTCACCTCACCCTGCCTTACGATTCTTTATGGATGATCCCAGTATTCCCATTCCCCTCCCATAGACTAGCGTGCCAGCATAAAATCATACCCTTATCGTCTCAAAAGGCCAAATACCAATCTAACACGTTTCTTAGCAGAAATTTGTGCCCCACGAAGGTACATACTGTACTGCGAACTTGGACGCTTTGGGAGTCTTCCACTCCCCTCCCACAGACTAAAGCTGTACGGATAACATGAAAGCATCACATAAACCCCAACGGCGTAACTTCCACGTGCCCCTTCTTGCACCGTATTGGTTTGGGGTCGTCGTGCCCCGCCACCTCTGAGTGTGTCCGCAGCGCAGGCGGCATCGTTTGGCGCAACTGGGCCGGACATGATATGTACCAGTACAAAAATGTAGCAAAATCTAGTATATGTATCTATGTATATATGTATGTCACTCTGTGTGTGGCGATAGACGTAGTATTGTAAGGTTGTGCGGTATCCGCAGAAACCCTAAACCAAAAACCAACTGTATTCCAAACCCCTTATACTATTTCGGAGAGGGTAAATGGCTATTAGGTACCTGGAGCCCTTGGGCTATAGCCAGGGTATGGAAACCTATGCCAGAAACTCTACACACTAAACCGAAAACTCCCTAAACCCTAATTACCCAGACCCCCGGGAGGATCCAAAAAGTAGATCCCTTAATGGGGGTTCCTATAAAGTACCCTTAGTAGTATAGGGCCCCAAATTAGAAGATCTTCTTTCTAGACCCTCCCAGGGGTCTCGGCAAACCCCCGAGTCCGAACCACACGTGTTCCAAACCATCATAGAACCTAGGTTCCCCAGTAGAAGCCTTCTGCAACCCTTACCCTAAGGCTCGGAATAGCCCAAAAGCCTCTTATAGTATGGTCTTTAGGCCCGAAAGCCTCAATAGTGAGTCCTTAAAGCCCTAGGGTTATATATAGATCCCTTCTACCCAGCGACTCCAATATCCCTTAATTAAGGAATATTCCGTAAAACATATTAGGGATCCTACTATGATTTAAGGAATATTCCTTAATTAATGGGTACATCCTAGCTTCCTAAACCCTTAACCCTAAACTTTGAGGACTTCCTTGGCGCGGCGTATGATTTAAGGTATATTCCTTAATTCCTAAATTAAGGGATATTGGAGTTTGTGGGTAACACGAAACCTCCAAGCCTCGAACTCCTGAGCCTGCAGATCTTCTCCCGGAAGGCCCTACACCCAGTGCTCCTTTCAAAGGATAGGGTTTAGGGGTTTAGGGTTTTTGGGGTTTAGGGTTTAGGGGTTTAGGGGTTTTAGAGTTTAGGGTTTAGGGCTCTGGGGGGTCTTGAGGAGTGTTGCCTGGGTATACAGTTCTACTGGTATGTGGGTTTGATGGTGTGTTGATTCAGTGCTTACAGCTCAGTACAGTATAAGCACATATGCTCTAAGTAGCTGTAGACATGGGCTAGAGAGTTGTTCTAAAGATACTTTTTCCTACATGCTCGGTCCCATCGGCCAACAACCCAACTCAGGAAGCCTGTAGAACCCTGTGACGAAGCCCTGCGAAACTCTATGCAACCTACAAACGCTCACACAGCAAGAATATGAACCTTGCACCATATCACAATCATATCCCTAAACCTTACCCTAAACCCTAAACCCGAAACCCCAAACCCTGAAACCCTAAACCTAAAACCCTAAACCCCTAAACCCAAAATCGAAAAGGCACCTTCTCTGATTTCGCCCTGATGACTTCCGACTTCAGATTCCTGCAGGAAGGTATTGAAGTCGTTTTAGGGGCTTGAATAGTTAGAGTAGGGCTCTGGGGGTTTACTATGATATACTATGAACCCTAAGAATCCTAAGGACTAGCATTATGGTAAATTATGCAGGCTGATATGGTAGGCGTGGAGTTCACGCCTTGAATGCATTCTACAGCTTTAGTAGGACTACAGTAGAAGCCAAAAAGTTGGAAACCCCGTAGCCTCAATCCTTAAGAGTAATGTAAAGGGAATCCCAGCACTATTTGGCCTTAATCCGGTTTCCAACTTTATGGAGTTTACTGTATATATATATATAATACCCTCTGGGACTATAAGGCCTTCTAGTGTTGCAGAGGGCTGTATCGCATTTTAGTCAGGTCTCCAGGGCTGGAGCTTGAGGTTACCCAGAGGGTCCATATACACTACCATTATGGAATCAGGGCCCCAAAACCATACTAGGGATGGTCTTTCGGTACATAATTCCATAATGGCAGTGTATATGGACCCTCTGGGTTAGATGAATTGATGGCGTCACTAAGTGCTCTACGGCGGTTTAGGCTTGTGACAGGTTCTGGAAGTATGAGGTGCATTTGTAGACCGTAAATACGATGCTATCTGCGAGCGAGAGGGTGCATGGTGATTTGATTGGATATATACACACTTATACATAAATATGCCATAAATATGTGTATATATATATACACACACATTATCTTTTCATTAGTTATACTATATTCTATTATGGTCCATTATATCATATCATATTATATTTTTTTATATATATGTATTACATGAAAGTATGACCGTTGCTGTAATTTTTTTTAACCGCAAATCGACCCGTGACTAGCCATCTGCCTTCAATCGTGGCTCGGACGTCGACCACCAAAGAATGTGCTTCGGGATTTTACGGGTTTAGGGGGTATAGGGTTCAGTGTCTATTTTAGGGTTTCGGGTTTAGGGATTAGGTGGGTTTAGGGATTAGGGGGGTTAGAGTTTATTCTTGGTCGTTGGGACAATATAGTACAGGCTTTGACTTAAAACGATTTGTGACGATGTCAAGCTTCCACAAAGCCCAGTTGCCGCAATGAGCGAGTACTCCGTAATTGAAAAACCCAGCTTTTTTCAGTTGAGACGAAACCGCATAGATTGGCATCATAAAATCGAGCAGAGATATGCCGAATGATTGCTTGTACATTCGGTAGACTGCATAGAGGATCATCCATACAAACAAGTTATATCAGCAAGGCCAACGACAACGAATCAGCAAGCCCGAAAAATACCCTTCAACATTGGACCACAACTGAGATCAACTGTGGGGCTTCTTGTAATTAACTTCTTTGTGGGATTCACCAAATCTTCCTGAACCGAATCAAAGCACAAGCATGCCAAGCGCATACTCGCGTTTTCAGGTTCATGCTGCGGGACAATTCTGTAGAATGTACTCGCCCCCGCCCCCCCCCCNCTCCCCCCTGCCACCCGCAGAGAGCCCAGATGAGACCCCGCAAAGTACTTCGGACTTCATGCTGCTCACCTGGAAGGTCCCAATTGCCCAAGTGCTACGGCCGTGTTGCTAAATGCAAATCGAGGGGATATGGTATCAAAGCCCGACTGCTTCGAAATTTTGAACACGTAATTAACACCAAGCCGCAAAAAAAACAAGCTTGCTTGCAACTAGCCTTGAGCCCTAGCCTGACCCGACCCGGGAAGCCCTAAAAACCTAATCCGACACCCCAACCAACAGTAAACCCTCTTTATGGCAGCAGGAGCCAGAATGATTCATGTCCTGACACTCATGACCGGCGCGACTGCTGGCACGTAAGTGGCAGTAGCTGGCGAAGACGAACACAGGACCTCTTTGGTTTTCTTTTTGAAGGATCATGGGACTATAGTAACTAGGGGTATAATTTTGGTAACTATACCTGCCATGAACGCTACTTGTAACATTACACTTACTAAGTCCCGTGAACCTACAAGTAAGGATGTACACACAGAGTATGTACTTTGCCCACAAAATACCTATAAGGTATACCCTTCATATCGGCTACAAGTCAGTATATGGGAGTTTCCGAAAATAGGAGGCCCTGATATAGTACCCTAATATGTAGGATCCTTATTATAAGGACCCCCCCAAACTAAGGTACCCCTAATTTTCGGAAACTCCCTACAACAATCCCCAATATAGAACCCTTATAGATCCCTTTAAGGACCCCTTTAAAGGAACCCGGGCCCTATCAAAAAGGGATAAAGGACTTCAACGGTTTTAGTGGTGTTTTGTATGGGGACTCCCCGAGCTTACAAGCCCAAGTCCTGCTCTAACCGTAAGCCCTAAACGCTACGGTTGATCTAAACCCTAAACCTGACCTCAAAAGTTCTTAGATTAGAGTTTTTTGTTTGGAGTAGATAGTACCATAGTTGTACAAGGACTACAATCAAGGGAGTATCGTTACAAATGATTCCGACCCTATGTGAAACTGTTGATGGACAAAATCCTGCATGGCCCATAATAAGGAATATACCATAATTCCCATAGTTTAGGGTCCTTAAGGTAATGCAGGATTTTGTCCATCAACCGTATGACGGGTCTAGGACGAGGAGGCGCGGTAAGTGGGCGATAATTGGGAGGTTCTGAGACATTCTTAACCCGTTTGATCCCGTTTGTCAAACCCGGCTGATCAACCAAGCCTGCGTGCTGAAGGTTCAAACTTCAAGATTGCTGTTGTGACTATGCCTAGTAGGGTACATAATATATGGATCACTTAATCAAGAGCACATCAAGAGTCAGCCTGAAACATGGAAATCTGAAAACGTATTTGCCTGTCAGCGCGTGTGGCCAATGCGTTTCTCCAACCTTTTCCCACGGACGGAGATGTTTGGAACCTGCGTAAACTCCCTACGATGACAGGAACCGAACCCTAAAATTCACCTGAACAACAAACCTAAGGTTGGGATATTCCAAATAGTGCCCTCTTCAAACTTGTGCTTGCCCAGACCCCTGAAGGGAGGATCCAAGAAGTAGATCCCCCAAACTGGGGGGTTCCTATAAAGTACCCTTAGTAGTATAGGGCAGGGGATCCACTTTCTAGATCCTCCCGGGGGTCTGGGTACTTAACACACTGCCCCCTGATCCTCCCCAAGAAAATTCTACAGTTAGACCAGGGCTTGAGAGATTTCTGTACCACAACGATGCCCTAAACAGTAAACCCGTCCATAAACTGTAAATTTAATTGGTAGCTTCAGACAATAATAAGAAGAAACAGAACAATCATACTAATTAGAATTCTGAATTTTTGCTGCCCGTCTAGGGAACTCGCCACACTTTGTCCCTTACGGCTGTGGGCTATATGGGTTCTGGGTAGCTTCAACGCCACGCAGCATTAGGTATGGCAGCTATGCATATACGGATATACATTACAGCAACCATTAGCGCAATCATCCTCACTCCATCTTCAAAGCCTTTCTTTGCTTGTCCGCTGCCCGTTTAAGTGGGGCAGCAAAACAATAACGAAAGGTCCAACAGCCACGCCGGAAGCAAGGGACCCCAACAGTCCAAAACATCAACACAGCACGAAGAAAGGCTTATAGTTTATATAATGTACGTATCCCTGTCCCTACTGACTGAGGAAGACCAGGGCAATAGCACCAGTCTAGACTCCTACGCGACCCTAACCTGCAAACCAGGCAGAACCTTTCAAATACTTTTGTTGTTGAGTCTCATATTTTCTGATTCATGACCAAAAGGAACCCTCACGACCCTTCGGTAAGTGTTTAGGGCTTCTCAGACGCGTTTCAGGGGTCTCATAACTGACTCATAATGACGGCTAGCGTGCATGAACAAAGAATATAGCACGTAAGTCCCAGCAGCATCCAGGCCTTTCATTGACACTGAGATGCGACTCAATCCGAATCGAAAGCCCGAACATCTTCTGACAAAGGTTGATATGGGAACATATGTCAATTGCGAATGACGTGAAGGTTGTTTTCATGGAGTATCTGAGTATCTCAACCCCGAAACCAAAGCCAAGAATGTAGCAGAATGGGAACCCACAAAAATAGAGTAGAAGCTTGAACGTAAAAGACATTGGACACTTGGAGAAGCCCAAAGCCCGAAAACCTCAACTGCCAACCGGCCTTGCTGAGCAGCTCGTGCTGATCGTCAAACCGTTTCATGACCTGCGCCAGAAGCAATTCAGGGTCTAACTTAAGGTACAATCCCCCAAACCCCAAACCCCAAACCCCAAATCTCGAAATCCCAACTCCCCAAACCCCAAATCCCAAAATTCTACACCCGCTCCAACAATGTGAAGGCTTTTAAACATGTGGGGCACATTCGAAGCCGACAAGCGAGCGATACTCCTAGGTTCCTGAGTGGTCCCTTAATAACGAGGGTACCCGTTTTCCTAATGTTGGGTTTAGGGTTTAGGGTTTAGGGCCAGTTTAGGGTTTAGCGTTTAGGTTTAGGGCTTCGTAAGGGAACCATACAATAAACAAGGGCAAAGGGGTACTACTCAGGAACCTGGATACAAGAGCTCACCGATCTTGGACTGTGAGGCCCAGCGACCTATCCCTAAGGGCCTATGTATCCTGTTCAGGGCTCCTTTAAGGGTACCAAAAGGGCTCTGTAAGGGTTTAGGGTTTAAGGATCCATGTGCCCATGTGGCTTAAGGTAAACTTGGGCCCGCACAAATACTACACTAAAGCCAAAGTCTACAATATATGAGTACATGGAACCTTATTAGGGTATGAAAATGGTCATCAATAAAAGGATACTCACGCAACTACACAGCTTCGTCTCTGCTTTGCATGCATACACCTACATATGGGAGTTTCCGAAAATAGGGGACCCTAATATAGTACCCTAAATAGTAGGATCCTTATGACTTATGAATTATAAGGACCCCCAAATAAGGTACCCCTAATTTTCGGAAACTCCTACATATGTATATACACATGTTTGCATGGCATACACAAGCATAAACTCACATTTAGTATACAGGTATGCGCATACTACAATCAAACCAAAAAACAGTATCCCACTGTAAAGCTAACTCGGCAAAAAAGCTTGGGAGTTGTACTTCTGGGTGATCAGCTTTACTGCTAACGACTCGGAGCTCGAAATCGACTGGCTCATCAGTTTCGGCAGCTGTTGAATTCGCCGGCGCTCCTTCTTCGAGCCACTGCCAGTAGTGTAGGAGCCTTAATAAGTAGAATAGGGTTTTTGGGGTATATTACACTCTGATTATATATAAAATAAGGAAGATTCACATTTTTAAGGCCCCTATAGTATTCTTGACGGGCACCGGGACCCAGCCCTGCATGAGGTTGGCGCACAGCTGTCTTCGGGGCTATGGAACCGCTTCAGGGGCGGTCTTCTTCGGAAAGCAATTCACACTCTATCCACTCATTATTATATCTATTTTATCCAAGAATCCAAAAAACTCCCTATAGATCCTAAACCTCCAAACCCTATAAGCCCCAAGCCCCGGTCTTGAGCCCGAAAGCCTAAATCCTCAACTCCCACCCCGTGGACATGGTCCGGCCTGGAGGTGGCGCTCCTCCAACATGGTGATGAGGTGATCCTGCGGACAGCACCCAGGCAGCCCAACTTAGAGTCCTTGTTTTGGGGTTTAAGGTTTGGGGGCTTAGGGTTAAGGAGTTTAGAGATTAGGGTGCAGGGGTTTAGGGTTTTAAGGTTTAGCTGACAGTCTGGCAAGCGGGGCATGAATTCTTAAAGACCCTAAACGCTAAACCCTAAACCCTTAAAGGAATCCTTAACAGAACTGTCCAAAAAAACAACCTTGTAGCCAGCAGACCCTTCTCAGGACCCGTGCAGAACCAAGGGACAACCCTCCCCCTAGACCTATACTGAACTTAGACCCCCGGAAAAATAAAAGTTCTAGCTGGTTCTTAGGAACCAAAAACTTAAAAAAACATTCTAAGTACCCCTGAGTAAACCCTGAAACCCCAAAACCCTGAATCCTTAATCCTCAAGCCTTACCCCTAAAACTCTAAGCTCTACATCCAACCCTTAAGCCGGAACCCTAAACTTATAAGTCCTAGAAGCCCTAAACCCTAAAGGTTAAACCCCCCAAAACCTACACCCTATAGATCCCGTATGCAACCCAAATGGGTCCTTTGAAACTGGGCTTTTAAGTGACAAGGGAGAAAAAAGTATAAAGGGTTTAGGGTTTAGGCTTTTATTTCATAATGGTTCCTTTTGGAAAAACAGTATTAAAGTATGGTACTCCAAAGCCCAGGAAAGGAACTTGAACCCACAACTTCGACATCCTAAGCGCTAAATCCCAAAGCCTTAACCCCGCTTGCCGGAAGCTCTCAGCAAAATCCTAAACCTAGGGTTTAGGGTTTAGGGTTTAGGGAAAATCCTAAACCTAGGGTTTAGGGTAGGTGGGGCTGTTAAAGCTCTTGAAAAAGATTAGTAAATAAGATCCTCCTAAGCCCAATAAGGGAAACTATAAAATGTCCCAAAGCCCTACCTAGCAAACCCTAAATCCCTAAGCCCCACCCTAATCTAAAGCCCGAAAGCCCTAACAAAAGCGGCTCCCTCCCCCAATTAATGTACGGGCCTTAATAATTAGGATACGTAGGGCGTAGGGGTTCAGGGGCTCCTTATTTTAACTATAGAACCATATACCCCCAAACCCTAGGCTAATTATGAAGGCCCCATAACTAAACCCCCATAATGCCCTTTGTAGTACTCCTTATCGACCCCTTTAAAACCTTAAAACGGACCCCGATGCTAATATATTTAGGCCCCTATATATCATAGTACCCTTATAGATCCCTTATAGTAGCCCTTGTAGGCCCCCTTAATAGTAGTTATGACGGCCCCTACATCGCCGGAATCTCCCGCGCACCCTCCGTGGGCGCCTGCTCCCAGGGAGCCGAGCCGGGTCTCTCAGCCCGCCAGAGATGTCCTGCCGGGTCTTAAGAGGGCTCCTTTAAAGGGTCCTTTAAGGGATCTATTGGGCTCCTTTGAAGGGACCCATAGTTGTTAAGAGGGCTCCGAACGGCTTAGGGTTTAGGGTTTGGGGGTTTAGGAGTTTAGGGTTTAGGATTCAATGTTAAGAGAGCTCCTGAGCCCTAATTTTTTTAACTGTACCCAAATATTCTATACATTAGTAGTCCCTGTATAGGTACATTGGCCCCAAAGTATATGCCGGAGATGTCCTGGCAAGTGCAAAGAGGGCTCCGAAGGGTTTAGGGTTTAGGGCTTTAGGGTTTTCGGGTTCAGGGTTTTCTTATGGGTTTAGAGGTTTAGGGTTTATAGGGGTTTAGGGTTCAATGAGGGTTTAGGGCTCCGATTATGCAGGGTCCTACAATGGTTCCTATACGGGAGTTTGCGAGAATTAGGGGTACCTTATTTTGGGAAAAATATGGATCCTACTATTTTGTTAGGGTACTATATATATATATATCAGCGTCCCCTGATTCGGAATCTCCTATACAGGCAGCTGTTTCTCCGAACTTCCAACCTTCAGTCCGAAACCCAAAAATCCTTGCACCCTTCGACCGAACAAAACCCTTAAAGGGGACCCTACCAGAGATCCTAGAGTACCCTTAAAGGGAGCGTTTTTAGAGAACCCTAGAGTACCCTTAGAGGAACCCTTGATGGTTCAGGGTGTAGGGTTTTCGGGTTTGGGAATCTTTGGCTTTTCGGGTCTAGTGTATTGGATTTAGGTCCCTCCCGGGGTTTCGGTTTAGGGTTTAGGGTTTAGGGTTTAAGGGTTTAGGGGCTTAGGGTTTATGGTTTAGTGTTTAAGGGTTAAGGGTTTAGGGTTTAGGGTTTAGGTGAGCTTCCCGTGGATGTGCTGAGTGCTCAGGTCCCCTACTGGGATCTCTTGTGACGAGACGTTCATCTCCATATGTGGGGTGTCCTGTTTGATACATGCATGGATACATACATGGGTGGTTGTCAAAATTATGGTCCCTTTTTGGGTACCCTAAATAATAGGTGCCGCAGGAAAACAGCTTGAACACCACAAACAAGTCCGCAGAAAAAGACTAAGCCAAATAATCCTGAACCCTAACCACAGACCCACTGTTTTCAAACAGCAATTCTCCCAGTGCCGTCCTGGCTTTACCTGGTATGCCCGCTGCGGGGCTTCAACGGCCTGATACGGGCATTAGGGTAAGTGTAACATACAGCCCTAAAGGCTCCATTGGGGTTTAGGGTACAGCCCTACCGGGTCCATGTGCCCATGTAGTATCTTATAGTCTCTTTGATCTGTAAGTAGTCCCTGCACCTTGTCACCTTGGCTCCTGTCAACGTTCCTTGAAAGGTCCTGTAGTGCTAATCTAATTAGAGCTCTGCATAACCTCCCCTAATTTGAGGATTCCTTTCAGGTTTCTGCAAGGCTTTGAAGGGTTTTAAGCGAAATCTAGGAGTCAATCACTAACGCAAAATGCATCCCTGGAATTTATGAGCTCCAAATTCTACTGTACTCCAGTCGGTAGCTCTCTCCAGCGGCCTCATCATTGCAAATGTCCAGGTTCATGGCATCCGAATGCCGGACTTGGGCGTCAGCGAGAGCCACGTTGACTCTTGAGTTCTTCTTATGTTGGAGCCTCGCCAAAAGGAATAGGAATGCATGTGGCTCTTCTGATCAGAAAAGGATGTTTCAGGTCGGGCATATTGTAGTCCAAATATATTGCAGGACACTCAAGGAAAAGAGTTCACGTAATCAGGTGCTTCCATATGTACATTGTAACTATCTATCTGTCTATCTATACCTTTCTGATCTGTCTATCCATTATGCATGTATGTATCTATCTATCTACGATCTATCTATCTATCTATCTGGCTATCTACCTATCTATCTAGGATTTGGGCGGGCGTCGTAAGGACCTCCCAGGCGGATCCGCTAGGCAAACGAAGCACTTGCAGCTCGTTACTTAAAGGATCATGGGACTTAGTAACTAGGGTTATAAAGAAGGTAGCTATACTTATAATTACTTATAACCCCAATTAGGGGACTTATAACCTTACTTACTAAGTCCCCTGATCCTCCAAGTAAGGTTTCACGTCGTCGAGTTGAATGGGTGGGCTAGTCTTATCCTACGGCTCGAAGCCCTAAACCCTAAACCCCAAACCCCACGTTTTAGGGTTTAGGGTTTAGGGCTTGGACGGTTCAGGGTTTAGGGTTTTAGGGCTTTTGGGCCTAAAGGTCATGCTATGTCAGGCTTTTGGTCTATTTGGAACCTTAGGGCAAGAGATCGCGGCGTGGTAGCAGCCAGAGCCTGCAGGTTTGGGGTAGGGGCCGTTGGCAGTTAAGTCAAGTTCCGGAAGAGATCTCCGTTGCCGAGAACATGGTTATCATCCTCGTCCTACAGGGTGCCAAGTATTTCTGAACAAGAAAGCCGCGGCGAGAGCAGACACTTCCCAAACTGACTTTGCTAACTGGTGTCCTCCAATTTGGAATTTAAGGCCTCTGCAGTCCATAACGGCGTCCATGCCGGGCTTACCCCAAACCTATAGCTTCGGTGGCGGCGTAACGTGCCTTCACTCTGCAATACCACCGACAACACTAACTCAAGATTGTGGAGTCAGGGTTTGGGGCTTAAGCGGCTTATTTACAAACGAATGCTCTCAGCAACCCTGAAGCCCACATGTCCATTGCCATGATACTCAGCCTATAACAAGGGGGGTTGTGTTTGCACGAAGCAGTATCTCGTGGCGCTTCGAGCCCCTTGAAAGTTTACTTTTTTCGACCCCATAACAAACACCCTAAGAACACACAACAAAGAACGCCCCAAGACCCTATCTAAGTCACAAGCAGTATAGAACTTTCTGATACAGAAACCATAATTACCCTCTACTACTCGCGTCTCTCAGTACTAAGGGCCCTGTGGCATGTGGGGTTGTATAATAACCCCGTATAAGAATCCTTCTCCCTGGATGTTGTTATCGTTTTATTTTCTTCTTATCGTTTTACCACGAAAAATGCGTTATCGTTTTGTTATCGTTTTATTTTCTTCTTATCGTTTTCCACGGAAAACCATCAAAACCGNCTGGATGTTGTTATCGTTTTATTTTCTTCTTATCGTTTTACCACGAAAAATGCGTTATCGTTTTGTTATCGTTTTATTTTCTTCTTATCGTTTTCCACGGAAAACCATCAAAACCGAACGCGGACATGTCAAGACTAAACTTAACAGCACGGGGTTATTATACAGTCCCATGTGGACATAAACCCTTACCCTAAGGCTCAAAATGGCCCAAAGCCTTACGTAGTATGGTCTTTGGGCCCAAAAGCCTAACAATACTGTTGATGGACAAAATCCTGCATGACCCTAAGGACCCTAAACTATGGGAATTATGGTATATTCCTTATAATGGGTAATGCAGGATTTTGTCCATCAGCAATATGAGTCCTTAGAGCCTTACTTGGAGGCCCTTTTGACTTAGTAAGTAGGGTTAGTAAGGTGGGTTATGGGGGGGGATTATAATAGGGTTTCTAGGGGGTACTAACCCAGAGAGCCCAATACCCCTTAATTAAGGAATATAGCTTAAATCATAATATGAAGCCCTATATAATTTAAGCCATATTCCTTAATTAAGGGGTATTGGGCTCTCTGGGTTAGTACCCCCTAGAAACCCTATTATAATCCTCCCCATAACCCACCTTACTAACCCTACTTACTAAGTCAAAAGGGCCTCCAAGTAGGCTTACGGCACCCGAAATACCCCGTGCAATCCCCAAGGCTCCTGGTGCCTACATACGTCCAAAATACTCAGCGAGTAAAGTACCCATCTAAAGGAACCTCGCTTACTGCCTAATTGCATATAATATATACTAGATAGATAGATAGATAGATAGTTATATAGACTGGCAGATAAATAGATAAACTACTATATACTATCTATTTATCAAAAACAGATTGTATATTCCTAAACCCTAAACCCTAATAGGTAATTACATGGAGCCTTAGGGTAATATGGAACCCAGGTCCCCTGCCCCTTCAAGTAGGTCCCCTTGTCGAAACATTTAAAACCCAGACCCCCGAAAGTTTAGGGTTTCGGGGGGTCTGAGTTTAGGGTTTAGGGTTTAGGGCTACAGGTATGCCTTAAACGGGCCCTTACCCAGACCCCCCGGGAGGATCCAGAAAGTAGATCCCCTAATTTGGGGCCCTATACTCCTACGGGTACTTTATAGGAACCCCCCTTAAAGGATCCACTTTTAGGATCCTCCTGGGGGTCTGGGAACTAAAACCAAGCAAAAGCACTGGAGAAACTGTAGCAAGGCTTCTATGACGTCGACAGAAGAGTGGTTAATTCTGAGCTCTGAATTATGATCCAAGCACTCGACTTTCCCCATAACACAAGAACTTAAAACCATTCCAAGCTACGCAAAATACGATCGCAATCAACACACTCTTACAGTCTTACATCATACAAACTTTGAACGAGAGAAAATTCAACATAACCTTCCGCCAGTCAATCAAAATAACATCTGAAGGACAACTTAAGAGGGTTGTCGTGTATATTATGGTATAGTCATACTCAGGAACCCTAAGGAAAATGATCGGTACCATAATAAAAATGTTGCGCCAAAATTCGAAAGAACGTCATAACCCTGCCAGTACCAACATTTGCAAGCAAACTACGACACTGGAACCGACGGTTGGAAGTCTGAAGAAAGTCCCGAGTCCCTGGCTGTCGACTGAACCTGGGGTTTCGGGGTTTGGGTCCAGGGTTTAGACATTAAGGGTTTAGGGGTTAGGATTGGGGCTTTAGGGAGATAGCCAAGGAAGTCAAGACCAATTATAGTGAACCCCAGAAAGTTGGAACATCGGTTTAGGATGATTCATGCTGGGATTCCCTTTACTTTACTTTAAGGACAAGAGGCTAATGATGTTCCAACTTTCTAGCTTCTACTGTAAGTTCTTGCGGCTCAAGTTTAGATCCTATGGTAATACTGCCCAAGGCACTGGAGAAAGGGAGTCAAAAGAGCTTTCGGGCTTAGGGCTTTAATGTCTATGGTTTAATCTCTATAGGGCTGTGTAAGTGCTTTACAAGGGCTACGGGATTTATGAGGGCTTCACCCACGCTTTGATTATGATGGTTGCTGAAGGGTTTCTACTGGCTTTCAGGACTGAAAGGTGTAGTTCAGTACAGGGGAGTTACAAATTGGAACAGGGTCTTATGGTTTGCTCGAGCGTGCCAGAACTTTTTAGTTGTAACGACTGATAGCTCTTACACCCCTTCAACGCAGCGTGTTCTGTAAGGGTTCCACAAGGGCTTTATAAGGGTTCTATACTGTCTTCGGGGCAACTAAAAGTACCCGTATCATCGATACGACTGTAATTACCGTGGTTTGCCTTGTGTTGTGTGTGCTGGGAACCATGAAAAAACGAGACTTGAACAATAATGGCGGCGTAAGGTTCTGCGAGTAAACACCAAACGAGATCCTCGTAGCATACAGCTGTATCCCCCTTCGATGGTAAGTAAGACTTCAATTGCAAAGAAAGCCGAAACAATCAGAGACCACAACATTTCTCCAGCAGAAACAAGACTGGGGAAATTATATCAATTTCAGAACCCGAATTAGGAAAGTGACGTCGCGCTAGATACGAAACCCGAAACTAGTGACGTCGCGCTTAGTTTCCTTGCTGAAATTAGGGGGGTCGCGCTTATTTCCGAAACGGAANTTTCAGAACCCGAATTAGGAAAGTGACGTCGCGCTAGATACGAAACCCGAAACTAGTGACGTCGCGCTTAGTTTCCTTGCTGAAATTAGGGGGGTCGCGCTTATTTCCGAAACGGAAATGAAAAATCTTCCAGGTCATAACCCCAACCACACCCTATAGTAGCAAGAGCACAGGAAGAGGGAAAAGGAGTGGCGTTTTCAGCAGCAGTAGCAGCAGCACAAGCAGTGAAGGTAGGCAAGGTGCAGGGCACAGGCACAGAGGACAGGGTTGCAAGATTCCATTTTGAGGTTTTCAAGGCCTGAAAACCTCAAAAATCACGTTTTTGCAATTTTTCAGAAGAAAGGGGAAGGGAGGGCAGGGCAGGGTTTGGGTTCAGAGCGTTTAGGGGCAGGGCAGCACAGGGCCAGGGCCAAGGCCAGGGCCAAGAAAAGGGCAGGCTGCAGGACAGGCAGGNAGAAGAAAGGGGAAGGGAGGGCAGGGCAGGGTTTGGGTTCAGAGCGTTTAGGGGCAGGGCAGCACAGGGCCAGGGCCAAGGCCAGGGCCAAGAAAAGGGCAGGCTGCAGGACAGGCAGGGCGCAGGCAGGGTGCAGGGGCAGGGCACAGAGGGCAGGGCAGGGTTGCAAGATTTCCATTTTGAGGTTTTCAAGCCCTGAAAACCTCAAAAATCACGTTTTTGCAATTTTTCAGAAGAAAGGGGCGCAGGCAGGGTGCAGGGGCATGCAAGATTTCCATTTTGAGGTTTTCAAGGCCTGAAAACCTCAAAAATCACATTTTTGCAACTTTTTGAGGTGAAAGGGGAAGGGAGGTAGGGTAGGGTCCAAGGGCAGGGCCAAGGGCAGGGCAGGGCGCAGGCAGGGTGCAGGGCACAGGGCGCAGGGGCAGGGCACAGAGGGCAGGGTAGGGTTGCAAGATTCCATTTTGAAGTTTTCAAGGCCCGAAAACCTCAAAAATCACATTTTTGCAACTTTGGGCCAAGGCAGGCAGGGCAGGGGCGCAGGCAGGGTGCAGGGCACAGAGCGCAGGGGCAGGGCACAAAGGGCAAAGCAGGGTTGTAAGATTCCATTTTGAGGTTTTCAAGGCCTGAAAACCCCAAAATCACAGTTTTGCAACTTTTTGAGGAAAGGGGAAGGGGCAGCAGGGCAGGGCATGCGTCGCTCGCCTGTCCTCGGAAATTGGGGGTTTTAGGGTTTACGGTTTAAGGTCCTACCGCCTCATACGTCGGAGTTTAGGGTTTACGGTTTAAGGTCCTACCGCCTCAACCTCGCTCGCCTCTCCTCAGGAGCCTCAGGCCGCTAATTTCGTTATTTTGGATTAACCTGACGTCGCTAATTTCACATTAATTTNCGCTCGCCTCTCCTCAGGAGCCTCAGGCCGCTAATTTCGTTATTTTGGATTAACCTGACGTCGCTAATTTCACATTAATTTCCAAGTGACGTCGCTGACGTCGCTATAATTTGTACAGACAAGATGAGTCAAAGATGAGGCGCGACTTACTGTTGGGCCTGATCACGAATGCCTTTTAAAACCCTAAACCCTAAACCCCTAAACCCTAAACCCCTAAACCCCTTTTAAAACGCTAAACCGCTAAACCCCTAAACCCCTTTTAAAACGCTAAACCCCTGAACCCTAAACCTTTCAAGATCCTGCAAAGGCTTTCCGATTAATTAGGGTTTAGGGTTGAGGGCTTAAGGGTTTAAGGGTTTAAGGGTTTAAGGGTTTAGGGTTTAGGGTTTAGGGTTTAGGGTTTAAGGGTTTAAGGGTTTAAGGGTTTAAGGGTTTAGGGTTCAGGGTTTATGTATGCAGAAGTCTTTCAGAACCCCTGGGGGACCCATCGCTAAGTCCTATCTGCTCCTTTGAGCAGGCTCTCTTTGTGCGAAAATGGCCTTGTCGTCGGACTCTCCACTTTGGGCTTCTGACAATAATGGGTTTTGTGTGATGTTCGCCGGGTTTCAAACGGCTGTACCAGGGTTTCATGAAGGCTTCGATGGGGTTTGTGAAGGTGTTCATATAGTTTCTGGTACATGAGAAGGATCCCTGCTTCAAGTTTTCGAACAGAGGGTCCTACTATCAGTTTGGGGGCCGCTGTTCTCAGCAACTCCCACATTTTGGCAATTTCTACAGTTTGGGTCCTGGATGACTTAGGTTTGTTTTCTGGTTGCTGGACGGACGGTCAGCTCATGATAATAGCATGCGAAATCGTCAAAACCATTCCGGTTCGCTCCAATTGCTATTCCACTTATTCCGTTCATTCCGCTAAATATCATGCTGCTATTTGATGTGCATGCCTTGCCCCTGCCCTACGCCATGAGCTTTCGAGCAGACACCACAACAATGCAATCCGACAACACAAACTAATTCAGGTGTTGCTTGAAGTCGGTCGGACTCGCGTGCCAGCAGCAAGAGGACCCGTAGAGCTAAAGAGTACCCTAAACTAAACCCTAAACCCTAAACCCTAAAGCCTAAAGTACCCCGACGCGGGGATCCCTAATTTTCGAAAGCACCAAATGGGTGGTTGTCAAAATTAGGGTCCCTTCTTGGGTACCCTAAGTAATAGGTGCCGTACTATATTAGGGACCCAAAAAGGGACCATAATTTTCCCAACCACCCATAGGTTTTAGTTTGCGGTTCTAGGGATGTGGATGGTGACTGGCTCTGCGTGTAGTCACCTGTTTCGGGCACGGGGGTTTAGTGTTTAAAGGGTCTAGCAACTTAGAACCGTGCCACGCCCAGAAACTCTACCCCAAAGCCTAGCATTCCTGCAGGAGTTTGGGTTCTACAGTCAAAACCACTCCAAGAAGGCCTAAAGCCCTGGAAACACTTGAATCACTCTCCAAGAATACACGGGCACAGGTTTCGAGTTTGAAGTCTTCCTTTTTAGGGTTCCCTATTAAGACATCCTTATGCAATTACGTCCTTAAAAAAAAGCTAGGGACGAGGTAACCCCTAAAAGCACAAAACAACCTCCGGGGCTTCGCGCTCCCGGCGGAGAGAAGGCAATGGAGGGGATGCCAAACTCGGCCCCTGGCAGTTAGGGGGTTTAGGGCTTAGAGCTTTTACGGCTTGGGGTTAAGGGCTTAAGGGTTGTAGTGTCTGAGGGTTTGGAGGTTTTGAGGCTTTGGGGGTTTGCGGGGTTTAGGGTTTACGGCTTTAGGTTTCGGGTTTTGGGGTCCCTTACAAGGCTCCGCCAAGGACTCCAAGAGCCTTGGGGTCAATTTAAAATGAAGGTCCTAGAATCCCCCCAATGGCCCAAATGGTCCTTAATTTTGGGTATTCGGGGTATAATAGAGGGTAGTTGGAGGTAGAAGGTTGAGATTACATTAAAGATTGGCTCCTTTGCGGATTTAAAGGCTGCACTTCCTCAAAAAATACTCTCGAAGATAGGGTTACCGTAAGGATTCCTGTAAGGGTGCCTGCATTGGGTTCCTGTAAGCGCTCTATTCGGGTTGCTTTACCCATGCGGTTCGTTTCAAGGTTTCCGTCAGGGTTTACATAATGTTTACGGTGTTTATTTCAGTGCAAGCTTGTGGCTCCATTTGAGGGTTTAGTAGTCGCTATGCTGAGGATTTTGCAATTCCGTCGTTCATTCATTTGCTAACTTGTGGTAACTTGTGTTTCAGGTCCTTATACCAAACAGAACCTATTATCTAGCCTAACTCTATAAATGTATACATGATAGGGCTGTTCTTTGCCTGAAATTTAGGGCACCTGCAAGTCCTACCACTCAGTGTCCATATTGTGTATTGTGCGGGGCTCTTTACTTTTGAAACTCTCACACCGAACTATAGCACAAACATCTGACGCAGAAGGAAAAACTGCGCTTCATACTCGTCAAACCTCTTTAGAGGCGTTTCTATCGTGATTTGGGAGTTTCCGAAAATAGGGAACCCAACTAATATAGTACCCTAAATACTAGGATCCTTGCAATAAGGACCCCATAATAAGGTACCCCGAATTTTCGGAAACTCCCATTTGTGTGTTTAGGACTGCAGGCGATTGCATTGAGATGTTGTGTCCGGCTTGTGTGGTTAGGGTAGTTGCTCGCAGACTATACCCCTGTCTTCATGTTTTATCAGGGACCTAAGCATTTCAATAGGTTTGTGGGTGTGTTATCGTGTAGCTTTGGTACTACATATTCATTTCCCCACATAGTAAGCCAGAAACTTGGGAGCGTCTAGGTCTTGGCTCAGAGACGCTACCTTAACCCGGAATAACCTACCTTTTTAAGGACTTATATAAGGAAATCATAATAAGGAACCCTAAAAACGTAGGTTTTTCCGGCCACAGGTAGAGCCTAAGTCCTTCGACAGGCTTCAGGCTTGGGGTATTAGGGTTTACGTCTTCGGGCCGAGGGTCTGGGGCAGTATATTGACTTTGACTGGGCTTTTAAGTAACCAGGGAGAAAAGAAGTATAAACTTTTATTTCATAAGATTCATAAGGGTTCCTTTAAAACAAAACTAAGTATGGTACTCCAAAGCCCAGTTGACTTTGAGGGGGCTGTAACTCACTTGCTACCTCCCCGGAGGCCAAAAGTCGGTCAGACATCCAGTCCCAAATGCGCGGTTTAGGGTTTAGGGTTTAGGGTCCGCTTAAAATCTCCAAAAAAAGGTTAAGCTGGTTTAGACTGTATTCTTCTACACCCTGAAGCCCAATTACCCAAGTACGTTTAAAAAATACTTGACTATAGGTTTCCCGTCTTACCATCGCATGGCGATTCAACATGTGGCAGGCTCTCTGAATCAGGGTGCCGCTGTGTGCTTGTATGTAAAGACCGTCTACATGCCAGATTAGGAGAACAAACCTTTAGGCAAATGGGCATGGCTCCTTTAACCCCCCCCCCCCATCCCCAATCCGCTCTGGGCGCCTAGGAGATTGGCGATCCCGCCGCCCAAAGAGTGCCTGGGAAAAACGGTTGTCCTGTGCTGGACACAGTTTTAGGTTTACAGTTCGGTTTTGAGCTGCACCAATATGAGCGGTCACCCAAGGTACAGGCTAAACTTTTGACTATATACACAGTGCATCATATGCGTGGTTATCAATATTAGGGTCCCATTTTGGGTCCTTATTATAATACGACACCTAATATTTAGGGTATAATTACCCAAAAAAGGACCATAATTTTGACAACCACCCATATAAGCATTAACCCTACACCTTCACGATCAACTGTGAGGTCTTGGTCTCTTGGCTTCGCGGGGCGTACAGCTTCCGAGAGGATGCGCAACAGAATTAAGTCTTGAATAGCACAGCACAGCCCCAAACCCTGCTCCGACTTATACCAAAACGAACACCCAGTTGTAGAACCCTTAAAGAAACCCTTTAAAGCAACCTCTCACTATTAAGATCAAAAACCTGTATTGCCATCCCCAAGCATCGGCCTGCCTCAAAACCTCACAGCCCTGCACACTCTGCCAACCACAAAAAGCCTATCATAACCAGGAGCCGTGCTGGTTAGAATACGACTTTGGGATCTAGGGTTTAGGGGTATATTATAATCACCAAAAATACTATAGTTATAGGGACTATAAGTGGTAATATCACTTATTATGAAGGCCTCTATGGTAAGAACGCCCCGCCACTGAGCACCAGTCCCGGTGATGTAAATCACCCGATCGTCCATGTGCTGATCTCGGCGAACGGACGGATCTTTTTTGTGTGTCCAAGGTCTAGGGTAGCATGAGTCGTGGGAGAGCTGGGGTATTGATTTCCCGGACATCAAAATTCGAAATTTTTGTGATCAGGACAGGGTTTCGGGGTAGATTCTGCAGCCCCATAATGAAATACAATGTAGTACTCCTGACTAATTATTCCGCCCTCTGAACTCAAGCACTGATTTGGGAGTTTCGAAAATAGGGGACCCAATAGGGGACCCTACTATAGTACCCTAAATAGTAGGATCCTTGTTATAAGGACCCCCAAATAAGGTAGCCCCAATTTTCGGAAACTCCCATTTGTCCTCCAAGGAGCTTCTCAGAAACTGGGCGACGGAGGCGTAGTGCGCCTTCTTCCCTTTGAACCACCATTTGGCCTTTTGGCGTCTAGCTTTCCGGTTTAGGAGTAGGGTTCAAGTTTTGGGGTTTCGAGTTCTGAAGTTCTGGGGAGCCTTTTTGCTTTTAAACCAGCACTTCGCGTGGATCTTCTCGGGTTTCTGCAAGGCTTCAGGGTTACGATTAAGGTAGTTATGCATGCAACCCCAATTCCCAGACCCCCGGGAGGATCTAGAAAGCAGATCCCCTAATTTGGGACTCTAGCTACTAACGGCACCTTACAGGAACCCCCAATTGAGGGATCTACTTTTTGGATCCTCCCGGGGGTCTGGGTTGGGCTCTCTTCTTCAACAACCGGGCCCTAAAAAGTTCAAACTTTCTAAGATAGAGCCAAAAAGTTTAAAGTTCACCCGTTTGCTATCTAAGTCGGGGACTTGACGAAGTCCCAGGACCCTCCAAGTACGCATCGGGTTAAGGCCCAGGCTTGGGTCCCTCCGAAAATCCCTGAGACCCAAACCCTACAGACAGAAATGAAGGATTTAAAGTTCACCAAGCATGTAGCATAGGGATAGGGTTTTGGGGGGCCCATTGTACTATGATTCTCATAAGGAGCCCCAAAATAGGATTTGGTAATAATTTAGGCCCCTATAGCACCTTCTCCAATTACGGTCCCTCTTTCTAATTCTAAGATCCCAGGTTACGTTTTGCTCATGATGCAGTTCTAATTCACGGTTCACCGGAGCAATATGGGGGCGTCACTGGTTAGAATAGGTTTATATAGCATAGATACGATAAGGAACCCCAAGAAACGGAATTGCAAATTGCTCAGGCCCATAGTACCCTAAACCTGTGTATGATGGAGCCTTGCGCAACGCCCGATGCTTCGGATTGAGGACTGCGTTTAGGATTCAGGGCGCATGGTTTAGAGTTAACCGTAGGACGAGGTAAGCAGCAAACAACAACTAAACTGAAGGGTTGAAGATAGGTGTATGCATGCGTATGTGGATATATGTCTATACACATTCTGTACATGTGTACATAGCGCGCGCGTATATATATATATATATATAACATTTATACATATAATCATATGTACATATATACCTATATACATATATACATTCATATACACAAATACACATACATGAGCAAGGAAGAGTCTACCTATAAAGGAAATTATATCTATGTATGTGTGTGTTTACTGTCTAGCAGGACGTCAAACACGCATCCCAATCAGTCAGCTGCATGTTAGTTTTGAGAGGCAAATCAGATGCCTTGTGCATGATGCTCTGCATGTTTACATATACACATACACATACATAACATGTATGTGTGCATACATGCCGGCACTGTCAGGTATACGTTTGTCTAACTAGATAACCACTTGGACGGATGTCTCTGCAATTCTCCGCATATATACATCGAGATTCAGAAAGATACAACGAGAGAGCCGAATTGATCGGAGTCCTGGAAATTCGCTCGAACATATGTGCAAAGTCAAACTCCCTTAAACCTATATTGAACCCCAGAAAGTTGGAACATAGATTTAGGATGATTCATGCTGGGATTCCCTATACTTTACTTCAAGGACATGAGGCTAATGCTGTTCCAACTTTTGGCTTCTACTGTAAACATTCACTCTTCCCTACATCACAACCCCCACACACAAAACGAAACTAAACTTCAAGTTCTCTGCTCCAAAACTCTACACCCCAAAACCACTAGGCCTTTATACGACTGCCATAAGACCCTTCTAAAAACCTCACGATATCATAGGACCCTTACAGAAGCCCAAAACCATAACCCCTAATTAAAGCCTCAACCCTGAACCCTCCACCCCATACATCCCTAAACCCTAAGTGAGCACCAGGCGATTGCAGAGTGGAGGAAAGCTCGAACGGGAGGACCCGTCCTCAGCTTCAGGCTTTAGGGGTTCGTTTAAGGATCCCCCCAGAGAGCCCAATACCCCCTAATTAAGGAACATGGCTTAAATTATAAAGGGCTCCATATTATGATTTACCCTAAGGCTCCTGGACCCTTGTAGTGAGGTCCCAAACCCTAGCCCCCAAAGCCGAAACCCTCCCCCAGAAGGCCCCAGACGCTCTTAGGAGCCTTAGGGTAAGCTATATTCCTTAGGGGTATTGGGCTCTCTGGGCCGCTGAGGGTTCCATAACAAGCGTTTCTAGAATTACAGTAGAAGCCCAAAAGTTGGAAACCCAGTAGCCTCTATCCTTAAGAGTAATGTATAGGGAATCCCGGCACTATTTGGCCTTAATCCGGTTTCCAACTTTATGGGGTTTACTGTAAGGGGTTCTCGAGCTTAGAGGCTTCGGGTTTAGGGGTTCGGGGCTTCGGCCTTCGACTTCCGGGGGCTTTTGGCCAAGGTTGTATAAGCCCAAAGGGTCCTAGGTGCGTTTATGGGAGATACTTCCCGAAATCAGCATGGGCATGCTTAATATAGAAACCCTACATTCTACTATGTAGGTACTCGAAATCACGATGGTCATTCTGAATATAGAAACCCTACATTCTACTATATAGGTACTCGAAATCATGATGGTAATTCTGAATTTAGAGACCCTACATTCTACTACCTACTTGTCGGGTATCATGGGGAACCGAAGGTTAACCTTTTTCATAATATAAGGATTATATAGGGATTGTACTATCCCAAAAAGGTTAAAGGTTACCTACTCTACTTCTAGGAAAGGAACCCTAAACCTCATAAAGGCAGCCTAAACCCTGAACCCTCAACGGATCGCTTAAGGGAGCCCTCAAAGGAACCCGCCTAAACCCTAAACCTTCAACCCTGGACTATATAGGTACTTGGACCACGGGATGTCGGTCCAAGGGTTTGGGGGCACAGGGCATAAGGCTGTCCCCTTAGGGTCCCCGGACTCCCAGGTACTGTAGGGGCTTAGGGTTTTTGGGTCTTAGGGTCTTAGGGTTTAGGGTTCCTTTAAAGGGTACTATAAGGGTTTTGGGGGGTTTGGTGTAGGAACCTGATTAAGAAACCTTGGGCCTTTATGAGGGTTCCTTATATGAATCCTAGTATTTTGGTGTTATAGGCCCAGGGTTTCTTCATCAGGTTCCTACATTACTACTTTTATGGAGGATACTTCCCCAAATCACGATAACAACTCTAATTCCTAATGCAGAAACCCTCCATTATAGGTAGTTAGGACCCTGTGGGTCTTTCTGGTCAGACAGTTTCATACTAGGTGTCGGTCTCTGTGCCTTCCAAAACTCCACCCTTGTACATATTGAGTGATGGAGTGTTTGCTTGCTTGCTTGATCGATTGATCGGTTCGCAGATTGGCCGATTGACTGATTGATTGCTTGCTTGGCTAGT
>BGNK01004741.1:0-19847 GCA_003297005.1 Symbiodinium sp. clade A Y106 | reverse complement strand
CCTAATTTGGGGCCCTATGCTACTAAGGGTACTTTACAGGAAGCCCCCATTAAGGGATCTACTTTTTGGATCCTCCCTTAAGGGGTCTGGGGCGTGATTAATTGAGTGGGTCTTGGCCTCTCAAGGTTCCTCCAAGGAAGATGGGGTTGAGGGTTTAGGGTTTAGGGAGTTTAGGGTTTAGGGTTTAGGGAGTTTAGGGTTGAGGGTTTAGGGTTTAGGGAGTTTAGGGTTGAGGGTTTAGGGTTTAGGGAGTTTAGGGTTTAGGGTTTAGGGTTTACGGCTTGGGACGATCTCAATTCCCAGACCCCTTAAGGGAGGATCCAAAAAGTAGATCCCTTAATGGGGGCTTCCTGTAAAGTACCCTTAGTAGCATAGGGCCCCAAGTTAGGGGATCTACTTTCTAGATCCTCCCGGGGGTCTGGGTTGTCGTGCTTGCAATCCAAACTCCACAGGCCTGCGGCCAGTTAATATAGGTTTCTTCATGCTTAGAGCCGAGTTTTGGGGTATTGTTGATAATTAGCACAAGGAGCCATACGGAATAGTGTTGCTTAGGCCTCCCTGGAATATCATGAGGGTACAAGGTGTCTTCATGGAATCCACAAGTCGGTTTAGGATATATACATTGCAGCATTTTGAGGTTCTGGGTTTCGGGTTAAATTGCTTGAGTTGTAAAAATACTCAGAAACCCAAGGAAATATTGACCCCCAACATGTTGAAATCCTCGTTTAAGGACGCAGGACCGTCAACCACGAAGCCCTTCCTACGCCTGCGGTCGTGCGGTGCGAATGACCCCAAACCGAAAAGACCAGAAAACCTCCTATACAACAAATCCGAAACGGGGTGTGCTCTGGATGAGACCCCTAAACCCGGAAGTCCTAAACCCTGAACCCTAAAACCGGAAGACCTAAACCCTAAACCCTCAAACCCTAATCCACCAGCAGCGGTTCGCCTCCTCTTGGCGCTTTCTCTCAGCAGCCTCTCACGCATCTCGAGTCCCTAGCACCTGAACCGTAAAGCTTGGCCTCCAAAAGTACCCAGAATAATTAGGGTTGCTTAACCCTGAGCCCCAAATCGCGTGGAGGCTCAGGGTTTGGTATAGAGCTGGTAGAAGTTGCCTAGATCTCGAAAATATTCATACGAATGCCCTTCGCCGCTCTATATCTGCTTGCTGAAAGCATTTCTTGGTTTCTAGGACGACCCCGAACAGCACAAATCCACGTAATGCAGGAACCTGATTAAGAAACCCTGGGCCTGTAACACCAAAATAGTAGGATTCATAAAAGGAACCCTAATAAAGGGCCAAGGTTTTTTAATCAGGTTCCTACATTACAACAAGGAAACCTCCACCCTCATTATGGTGATCCTGACAGTCCCAAGGGGTACTAAGTACTGTTATGGGGGACAACTTCCCAAATCAAAAATTCTTAGTCCTACTATAGAGACCCTACATTCTACCATGTAGGTACTTGCCAGACCCCCGGGAGGATTCAAAAAGTAGATCCCCTAATTTGGGGCCCTGTACTACAAAGGGTACTTTATAGGAACCCCCATTCAGGGATCTACTTTGTGGATCCTCTCGGGGGTCTCTGGGTTAGGGCCCTTTAGTAACCCTGAACGTCTGAAAGGAGCCCGAACACCCGCAAAGCAATCTTCAAAGGAACCCAAACTCCCTAGGCAGGTATAGTAGACCATCATACCCTAGGGATCTAAGGACTCATATATTTCGGCATATAAGGCTGTTGGGCTATTTTTGATGCCCAGGGATACATACCCTACCTACAGTGTTTAGGGTTTCGGGATAGTTGTAAGGCTCTTAAGGCGTAACTAGGAGGATCTTGTTCGGTTTGGGATCTCACTACAAGGGTGCAGGAGCCTTAGGGTAGTCTCCATTGTAGTCCTTTTTCTGAGCGAACCAAGCTCATGGTTTGGATCCTATATCCCTAAATCCCAAAACACTTTCATGTAAACTTGGTTAGCCAAATGGTTTTATCTTCTTTAGCCTTAAACCCTAAACCCCAAACCACGGTGTTGGTATAAACCCTAATGAGGAACTTATAGGAACCCTCGGCAGCGGTAGGTTTTGCGAAGAGGGTTTGAGGTTTGGGGGCTGTTTTGGGGGTATTTCACTGTGAGTGCCCGATAACCTGAAGGTAGCGCATAAACCCGTAAACCCTAAACCCTACCCGAAACCGTGAGACCTTTCAACCTAAACCCTGAACCCCTAATTAAACCCTAAACCCCTCAACTCTGCACGCAGAACCGTGGACCCATCGTAGTATGCCAAGGCTTTCGTGCGAAACTACTGTACGAATCCAAAGGCTCTAACGAACCCTTTCAATGCTAAGCAACCGCAGTCATACCCCAAAGCCCTTGGCTGTAAGGTTTTGGTCTTCGGTTAAAGCCCGAGTCGCCTAGATGCTTGAATCTGTACGGAATGAACTCTGGTTTCCTTCAGGAACCATATTTGGAGTTAGGGGCTTTTTAGATTTCTGTTCAAGGGTGAACCTATGAGCCAGCGTCGGCCGCGCTTCAGGCAGGAAGTAAGAGTTTAGGGTTTAGGGTTTAGGGCCCCGTCAACCTGTGTTCATTCATCTGGGCTGCAACTTTGGCTAGAGCCGAGCCTCCACCTTGGCCCAAGGGTCCCAGCTGACCTGATCAAATCTTTGGATCCCACTGCTGCGTCGGCCTTTTTTCATTCATCTGCGTATGGGTATGTGCCTTGCTAGGCACCACCTGCAGTTGGCAGTGCCCGCTTGCGAGAGGGTCTGTGCTCTCTCATGTAATGTGCCAACCCTCAAGTCTGGGTAGATCCAAGCCTTGTCCTTCGCCCAAGGGTCCCAGCTGATCCGATCAAATCTTGCACTGGCCGGGGCCTGTTCAACGACTTCGGCACTTCTGCAGTTTACCAACACGGTGGCATCGAAGACCTAGCCTGGACCCTCATGCCAAAATCCTAAAACACTCGGATCCCTAGACCTTATTAGTCGTGGGGTCTGACTTCGGAACTGTACATTGTATGTTGTAGATTGTAGAATGAACAAGTAAAGCAACGAAACTTGGCGACACAGGAAACCCCTAGAACGCCAGCTTAGGTCAGTGGTGTAGTGTTCTTTTGTTCTTTATATTGTGGGAGTTGGGGCTCAGACTTTTATGTTGCACGGTTGATTTTAAGGTTCAGGGGCATTCTAGCTGAAGTGTCAGGCATGAGGCCAAGTAGGCTTTTGGGCTTGGGGTTAAATTAACCAGAGGGTCCATATACACTACCATTATGGAATTAGGTCCCCAAAACCATAAGAGGGATGGTCTTTTGGGACCTAATTCCATAATGCTAGTCTATATGGACCCTCTGGGTTAGGGTTTAGGACCGGGATGGGTTTTATAGCTCTCTGGAGTCGAAGGCTTTTGAGATGTTTGGGCGGCTTTCACACGTCTTCGGTAATACTTGGAGGCCCTTTTGACTTAGTAAGTCTACTTAGTATCCCCTAGAAACCATATTATAATCCCCCATAACCCACCTTACTAACCCTACTTACTAAGTCAGAAGGGCCTCCAAGTAGGCACAGCAGAGAGAAGTACCGCATGTTCGCAGCCCACACAGACGAGGAGCGCAAAGGAATACAAAGGCCGCAAAAAAGGTTTTCATGGCTCGAACAATTAGGGTTTTGGATTTATGTTATACTGTTAATTCATGAAGGAGCCTAAAGAATACTGGCCGTGTGAATTGATTTCACCAGCCACATGCTGATCTCACAGCCCCGAACTACATAGGCCTCCGCCTCGCGCTGGCGCTGCTCCTGCGAGATTGACTGTGCAAAAGTGAAACCTCCGACACTCAGAAACCCCGAACAAGCTGAGCCGATAGTCTCTACATCGCAAACTCAAAACACTGACCCAGAATCAGTCGAGAAGTGCAACCTACTCCGAAAAAGCTTGCAAAGCGCAGTACGTGGTAAACTCCCGGACATTCTAATAAGTCACAATGAGTAGGGTGATTCCAATTAGGGCACCTCTGCCTGCCGGCCTGCCTATTGCAAAGTGTTGTAGAGCCTCTATGGCCTACTGAAATGTAACTCGTCTTGGCATAAACCTAACAAACCACGAAACCAATAGTCGAAAGGGTATAGTCGGGATACAGTACGAGGTTTACTTGTTACAGCACCTTAAAATTCAATTCCTCCACCAGCACTACAGGGTCCGACTAAACAATACGATATTCCCCCCCGAATCCCCTATAGTCATATTAGTCATATTAGACGGTACCCCAACACCCTAATCTAATCATGGTCCTTAAAGCCTTTTGGGATCCCCATGAATGCTGAACTGCAAGCAAAGGCGTCGAGGTTCCTAAATCCAAAACTCCTTATTACCCTTGCCCTAAGGGAGAATGTATTCATATGATATATACTTTGGTCTTAACAGTGATCCCTACTAGGGTACTTCGGAACCAAACTGTATAGTATTTGGGAGCACGGACCCTTTTGGTAACGGAGTTCTTAAACTTCAAAAGCCGCTAATAAGTTGAACCGAACCTGAACAGTAAAACGCTAAACCCCTAAACCCCAAACCCGCCCAAACCCTAAACCCCTAAACCCGAAACAATACCAAAGACTAGGAGGTTGCCCTTGAAAGCCTTCCCTGGCCTCCTTGCGTCTCTCGGCCTCTTGCTGCTCCTGCACTGAGCGGTTGTCAAAATTAGGGTCCCTTTTTGGGTACCCGGTGCCGTATTATAATAAGGACCCAAAAAGGGACCATAATTTTGACAACCACACAAATGGCTTTCTGCACTTTAAGGCATGCCAGGACCCCCCAATGGCCCTTTAATGGAGCCCTTGTGGTCCGTAGGGTTTGGGGTTTAAGGGTTTAGGGCTAGGGTTCGTTCATAAACCTAAGGCTCAAAATAGCCCGAAAGCCTTACATAGTAAGTTCGTTGGGCCTTAGAGCCTTACAATATGAGTCCTTAGAGCCCTAGGGTCAGGCATGGATTCAGGAGTTTGGGGGCTTTAAGGTTTAGGGGTTTAGGGTTTTGCGGTCAAGGATTTAAGGGCTTTGGGTCTTGGTTTCGGCTCGGGCTTTTGGGTTTCGGGATCGAAAAAATTTAAGGGTGTAGGGCTCAGGGTTGACATTGTTCCCCAAGGGTCCAAAGGACCCAACAATTAGGTACTTGGGTTTAGGATAGTAGTTATGTAGGTTACTATTTGGGAGAGTATATGATAATCAGGTACTTGGACCCTTAGGGGTTGAGCTTGAGGCTTGGGCTATACAGGCTTTACAGCATGGGGGGCCTGAGCCGGGGCCGGCATAGACAACGCCCCAGCCTGCAGATAGCCCTGTCCCAATGCCTCTATACCTTAAAGGCGAAATGAACCCTAAAAGGGCTTAAGGTTCATAGACCATATAGGGATTTATAGTATAAGGGTATAGGGCCATTTCTTTTAAGGGTCTTTTCGTCCTGAAGGTAGTGTGTACAGAAGTCTAAAGGCTGAACCTTACAGCAAGAAGCCATAATAGGGCGCCAAAAAAGCACCTAAGCATTAGGATAGGGATATCCCATATAAACACCCTTATAGTGAAGCTCCGTAAGGTAGGGATATCCCTGTAAAATGCTTCTGCTTATGTGCTTTTTGGGTCCCTAACATAAACCCCGGCAGGTAATTAGCATCCTCAAGGGCCGACGTACATCTTTAGTATATCCCAGAGGCTCCATATAGACTAGCATTATGGAATTAGGTCCCAAAAGACCATCCATATTATGGTTTTGGGGACCTAATTCCATAATGGTAGTGTATATGGACCCTCTGGGTTTAGTATATATTCTGTATTGCCACCAACATCCTTCAATCTTACATCCTCAAGGGTCCATGTACATAGTATATGCTTTGGCCGGAATGTAGTCTCTATTCGGGTACTCTAGGGAAATACGTGGTACATGGACCCTAAGGGCATGAAAGCCGAGTGGAAGCTCCGGCCCCTACACCCCTAAACCCCCGGGCCGGCCCTAAACCCGAAGCCCTAAGCCGTAGGCACCTGACCAAGTCCGAACAGAAGGGTTCAAGCTTGGATTTCAGTTTTAAAGTCGTCCAACCATTCCATCAACGGAGACCATAATCTAACCGCGAAACACAACCAAGAGCATTAAAACGCCCTAAACCTTAAAACCCTAGACGCAAAGCAAGTCTATAAAGACACCTATAGCTACACACCAAAACATCCCATAACCCAAAAACCCCTTCTAGAACGTTCCAAAGCACGCTGTACAGAAACCCCCGCAAAAACCCTAGTCTACCTACCTAATTTTAAACCCTACAACAACCCTATACCCTAAAACAGCCCTAAACCCTAAACCCCTAATCTATTAAGGCCGGGCCTTCTTGTCCGGCTTTGTTTCTGCAGGTTTCCTCAGATGCTTTCCGCAGTTTCCGACTCCGACGGCTGCTTTTTGTTGTTTTGGGTTATTGAATATAGGGGCCTTGAATAGTAGAATAGGGTTTTGCGGTATATTATACGATAGTTATAATAAGGAACCCACAAAATAGTATTGGTAATTATTTAAGCCCCTATATTCGAGTTCCTTTAAAGGGTTCTAGAAGGGGCTTAGGGTTTCAGGCGTTTTAGGGGTTTGAGGCTTGTAGGGTTCTTGGTGCATGAGAAAACTCAAGAAATATGTGTAGGAGCCTTATCTATAATAAACAGGCTTTCCTTTCAAGATTCTGAAAGGGTTTCAGGGCGTTGGGGTTTGGTTTTTAGCGGCCTTAACAATAGGGTTTAGTGTCTGCGTGTGAGTGGAAGACGGTCAATGTTTGAAGGGTCTTTGGGTTGAGAGCTTTTCTTGTGGGCTCGTAAGCGTTGCAAAAAGGGTTGAAGATGACAACGGAATATAAGGGCCTGAATGTAGGGTTTAGGGGTTTAGGGGTTTAGAATGGGGGGTTGGGGTAAGTGATAGTACAAACTCTAGATGTAACTAATAATCAAGGTCAGGGTCGTAGGGCCTAGGGTCTGCTTGCTGAGAACAGCTCTTGGTACAGGATCCTAACGCCTACAATTACAGTCCCTAAGGTAAAGGGGCCTTGTTAGTAATTTGTATGAAACCTTCATTCTATACTGATAACCGCCAAAATCAACTTCTCTAATTAAGGCCCTTATGCATGTACCTAGAGGCTCATACCCTACCCCTTTTTTTAGGATACCTAGTTTTATGGTTAGGATCTGTTATCTTAAAAAAAGGCGCCCTAAAAAAGGGGTAGGATATGAGCCTCTAGGTATAGCATCGTCGAGGGTTCTGCAGTCGGATATAAGGTTTCGCCCCTGATTTCCCTAAGGGTCCAAGTACCTGATTATCATATACTCTCCCAAATAGTAACCTACATAACTACTATCCTAAACCCAAGTACCGAATTGTTGGGTCCTTTGGACCCTTGGGGTTAGAGGCAAGCAGAAAGCTCAGGATCCACAGATGCTTAATTTGGGGTTCCTAAACCCGTAAACCCTGGACAATAAAACCCTAAATACCCTGAGGACCCTCGACCCTAAACTTCCCTAAACCCATGAGAAGCCTTTGCTGGGGCATAGGCTCTTCTTCTGCGGCGGCGTCCTGTCTGAAGCTTGGATCCAAGGACATGTAGTCTACACTTTGGGCCGGAAACTGTTTAGGGTTTTAGGGGTTTAGGGCTTAGGGTTTCCCTTGGACCATTGGAACCCGAAAATATACTTCAAACGCCCTAGCCCATTACGAGCTCTACAGGCACCTCACCATCGCGAATAACGAACCATGTTTGTATGTATGCGTGTATGCTTGCATGCATGCATGTACATATCGACATAACATGCCCGCACACACACACAGCAAGCGATGCGGCTGAAACGAATCTGAAACGCACTGTTGTAGTTCCGTCGCTCTTGTCATCATAGGCAGCCACACTATCATGCAGGCACCCTGCAGCTATGAACACTATGCCTATTCCTGGTGCCCTTATCATATCAGTACCATTCTGCATCGTCCCATCACAATCATGACTCTGTGGCTGAAGTCCAAATTAAATTCACTGTCAATATACCTCCCGGACACCTCCAACGATTGGCGGCTAGTGCCCGCATATCTACCCATCTGGGTTGTATGTTTGTACTGCTATTAATATTGTCTTGCGCCCCCGCACCCGTGAGCCATTAAACGATGAACCGCAGCTGGAAAACCAGGTCGCATGATCTCAAAGGTCAAAATACTATAGCAAGCACAAAGACAGGACGACAGGAGCAATGTAGGGACCTTAGTAGTTAGAATGAGGCATTGGTTCGGTGTGTATTCCTAAACCCTAAACCCCTGATAAGAAGCAACCCCAAGTCCTGGGACATCATGTGGTCGTAGAGCCTCGGCAAAGCACCGGGGGAGAGGCATCGTGCTTCGAATCTCCGGGTTTTAGGGCTCCTTTACTAGTTCATGGTAGGGATAGGATTAAAAATGTACACTTCTATTCCTTATTGGGTTTTAAGTACTCAGAAAAATGTACATTTCCATTTCTTACTGGGTTTAAGTACCCATAAAAATGTAAAATGTTACCCAACTATGACAAAGTTGACAGGGCGGATTGAACCCGAACCCCAAAGCCTTGAACCCCTAACCCCCGAGCCGTCCCAAACCCCAAGCCGTCAAACCCGAAACTCTAAGAGTGCAAGACCTACCTTTGGTTAGTAGGGAATGGAAGAATGGTAGTAATAGTAGTTATACTTGTACCCCATTCCTCCATTCCCTACTAACCAAAGGTAAGAAGATTCAGGGGGATTTACGGTCCGCCTCCGCCATTCATGTCAAACCCGAAACCCAGAACTCTGCAGGACCTCGGGGGCTTACAGTGAACCCTAGAAAGTTGGAACATCGATTTAGGATGATTCATGCTGGGATTCCCTATACTTTACTTTAAGGGCAGGAGGCTAATGATGTTCCAACTTTCTGGCTTCTACTGTAGGGTTTTTCGGCTTACGGTTTAAGGCTGAGGGTTTTGGAATCTGCGGACTTCTTACAACTTGGGGATTTCGGGTTTAGGGATTCAAGGGGGTTTAGGGTTAGGGTTTAGGGTTTAGGGTTAGGGTTGAGGGTTTAGGGTTAGGGTTTAGGGTTTAGGGTTAAGGTTTAGGGTTTAGGGTTTAGGGTTAGTGTAAACCTCAAAATACAACCCAGACCACTTCAGGCCCTAGTAGCCAAACCCTTTACCAGGTACTCATGAGTTCTAAAAACCGAACACCCCAAACTCACAAGCCGAAGCCGTAATTAATATCCAAGTTGAAATCACTCGGACTTCTGTACCAACGCTCGTAAGATGCTTAATGGCTCCATAATCACTTGCTTTGGTCATTGGGATATAGGGACTATTCAACTTGTTTTGGTCTTGGGGGCATAAGGACCATTAGGGGACAATACTACAAAGGATTCAATCCCCTATGTATCACATCCTAAATCCTCATCCCTACACCTTCAACCCCAACAAAACGGCCAATCTCACACCTCCCTAAAATCTAAACCCAAAGGTTACAAGTACGATTGTAGTAGCTACTTAGTAGGTATTTGGGGCCCAAACTTTCTTCTAAGCTGTTACTTGTGACCATTTAAGAACCCTACACCTTCCGCTGAGGGCTCTGCATTTTGGCCTGCGGGTCTTTCTCCCACTCGATGAACGCCCTGGTACCCAGAGCTTCCAAAATCCGTCAACTCAGGAATTTCATCCCTTTGTACAACAATACGAGGATCCATATTAAGATGCACAAGGTAGAATCCTCAATTAACGAATATCCTTTAAGTCATAGTAGGCTCCCTAATATGAGTTTAAGGTTTATTCCTTAATCAAAGGGGTTTGGAGTCTCTGGGTAGCCGGCTGGAAATCTTCGAGTCAAAAAGCTTTCGAGCGTCTTATAAAGCGTTGTAAATAGACGGGCTTTAAAAGGCCATATCTTGCGGCTGTGGATAACGTTATAGTCAACATATTATAGTCTGACTATAAAAAATAACGTATCATAGTGTTTTCATGAGGCGTCTAGCGGTCTAGGATCCTCAGGCAGCCCCATACCCCTAAATTCAGGGACAGTTGAGGTTCTTAAGGTTTAGGGTTTCAGGGTTCCTTCTGGAGTCAGCATTGGGGTTTGGGGTTTTGGAACGATAACACAAGCCTTGCACACAGGTGGACAGGTAGAGTCCTGAATGCATGCGACATTGGGCTCTCTGCGTCAACGACTCAAATAACCAGTGGACTCAAATGTTCTGGGGACGAGGTTATGAGTAGAACAGGTGCGCGCTTCAACACATGCTCCGTCCTGCTCCATGTCCGAACAGACCCAGATTACGAAAATTCATCTTCGAATGCGCTTGCACGTGAAGAATTGAAAACAAAGTGGCTACGAGAAAGACTATACTGTCAGGCACAGCACACACCGGGCCAAAGGTGGCGATGGCGATCGAGCGGCATACTATAGGGGCCTAGATAATTACCAATACTATTTTGAGGGGGTTCCTTAATATAATTGTAGTATAAGGGGCCTCAAAACCCTATTCATTCTAATTATTAAGGCCCCTATATCACAGTACCTTTATAGATCCCTTATAGTAGCCCTTATGTAGAGCCCTTTAAAGGGAACCCTATTCTAATTATTAAGGCCCCTATCTCACATACTCAAGCCCCGAACCTCTTGCTTCTACGCACTTGACGGCAAGCAGCGTGCATGGATGCAGCGGTTCCGGCAAGAGAGAGAGGTTCTCCGCAACCCAAGCTCGGGCAGACTGAAGAAATGGTCATGCAATCAAGAAGTCGCCTCCTGCTGCATCAGCATCAGCAGCATTCCGAATCTCCCGACATAGCACCTGCTTCTTGAAATGCTGGCCCGCGCCGCAACAAGGAGAAAAAGCCTGGCGGCACCATCCTCTGCACAGGATTGACCCGACAAAGGCGTTCGGGCCCTGCTAGTTGCCGCCTGATCCTTTAAGTACAGCATATGAGAGGCCTTCCTAATTATGATAACACTTGCCATGCTCCTTAACAAGAGACAAGCGAGTGCTCTTCGCAGCTTCACCCGGCCTGTTTACCACTTCAGGGTTCACGGCTAAGGGTCTTCAGGGTATACCTGGGACCCTCCCAACTATCCTCTTATACACATTCAAAGCCCACTGTTAAGGTACATAAGGATTCCAGTTGAAGTGGACTTGGGAGTTGCGGTAAGGCTTGAGATTTAGGGCTTCGGGCTTGGGATTTGGATTTTGCAGCGGAGGGATTTCGGCCTTCAAGTCATATTTGCCTGAGGGTCTACGTGCCCAAATAGTATATACTTAGGCCGCAAAGGAAGTCTTTACATAGATACTTTGGGCCCATATACATATATATATATATATATATCACAGGTTTGTTAGGGTTTTGGAGAGTGGACTGCTTCATGTTGTGTTGTGACGTCATGACGCGGCATGGGGCTCCTTCACATGTTCGAACCCGAACCTCAACATTAAGCCATTGAGCCTCGGACACTGAACTGATCCACAAGGCTTGGGGTGAAGACTACTCCAGAAAAGATGACAGCCGAATACCCCCTCAAACAACAAACAATTCAAAACCTTCTTAACAAGCCGTTGGTGCAACCCTTATCTTGAAGCCCTGCACCTTTCCACAACAGAGGCTGATATCCGACATCCCCACACATTAAAATTGTCGGCTTCGCCCGGTTGTGGGCACCACTGCTTCCTCACGAACAAGCTCTAAACCCTAAACCCTAAACCGCTCTTGTTGGACGGGCTGTAAAGCTCAGTTTACAAGGCTCTACATACAGGGCCCCAAAGCCTGGCTTAGAGGCTCTTTGTGGGTTTACGGTTTGGGGATTAGTTGGGGTTTAGGGTTAGAATTTAGGGTTTGGGGTTTAGTTAGGGTTTAGGGTTTAGGGTTAGAATTTGGGGTTTGGGGTTTAGTTAGGGTTTAGGGTTTAGGGTTAGAATTTAGGGTTTAGGGTTTAGTTAGGGTTTAGGGTTTAGGGGTCAGAATTTAGGGTTTGGGGTTTAGTTAGGGTTTAGGGTTTAGGGTTAGAATTTAGGGTTTGGGGTTTGGTTAGGGTTTAGGGTTTAGGGTTAGAATTTAGAGTTTGGGGTTTAGTTAGGGTTTAGGGTTTAGGGTTAGCATTTAGGGTTTTCGGAACGTTAATGTCTACGGGTCTTCTGAATGGAAGGCTTGGGGTCAGGGGTCTATTCGGGTAGGGGCTTACGGGTTTAGGCCTTACTGTCTTGAGGGTTTCGGATGTTGAGGTGCACCTATAATACTATAGGATTATATTGTATCTCTGTTTTAGGGTAGCTACTTTTCTATACGGCAGTTCCTAGCCATAAAACCAAGTACCTTACAACAGGGTAGAGTATGACCCTCTAGGTAGGGTTCAGGGTCTAGGTTGCTGCTATTCGGTACCCTAAACCTTAAACCCACGACATACATGTGAAGATTTGAGTCGACACTCAAATGGCTGGTTGAACTTGTCGTGATGCGAAATTGGTGGGCTCAGGGGCACAAAATGAAAGATGGCCGTGCCGCAAGATAATATCGAGGGAACCGCACGGAATAGATCCCCCCATTCAGCCCCCACATGTCTGCAAATCACTGTAAATCCCCATTCTTAATTTCATGTAAACCCTAAACCCCAATCCCCTAAACCCTAAACCGTGTTTGTTTAGGGTCTCCACACTCTTGGCGCCTCTAGGAGCCCACTTACCTTTTAGAGGCGATGCTGTTCTTTTTGGGTTTACCTGTGGCCGGAAAAACCTACCTTTTTAGGGTTCCTTATTATGGTTTTTGTATGTAATTTCTTAAAAAGGTCGGTTTGGGGGGCCAAAGGTAGGGTTTAGGGTGTAGGGATGCTGTTCTTTACACTCAGTGTAAACCCTTCGGGTACCATCCAGCGAACATGCAATATAGTGTAGGTAATTAGCTGGGCTCTTCGAGAAAATAACAGTCAAATCAGTCACCTGTGTAGCAGGCTACCGTCACGATATGGGAGTTTCCGACAATTAGGGGTACCTTGTTTTGGGGTCCTTATAATAAGGATCCTACTATTTAGGGTACTATATATTAGGGGTTCCCTATTTTCGGAAACTCCCATATAGCAATAGTATGTTTCGCAGCCTGCAGTTCTGGCTAACTTCGCTTCTCGGAAGCCTACACCCCGACACCTGATGGGCTTTTGAAGGCAAACCCTAAGGGTCCGAGTACCTAATAATCATATACTCTCCCAGATGGTAACCTACATAAGAACTATCCGAAACCTAAGGACCTAATTACTGGGTCCTTTGGACCCTGAACATTCGCCCTTAAAGCACGCGGGTATACTCTGAAACCAGGGAGAATTAGGCACTAAAGCCTGAATCCTAAACCCTCTGTGTCTGTACTGAGCAGCGGGCGTAGGCCCAGCGATTCTGACGAGCCGTAAACAGCGTCACTACAGCCTGCAGCCAGGAATGGCGTTGTTGCATTCCTTTGGGTTAGTAACCCAAAGGGTCCTAGGTACTGTTATGGGGGATACCTCCCCAAATCATAATAGTAATTCCTAATATAGAAACCCTACATTCTACCATATAGGTACTTTGGACCCCTTGGGGTATGGGACATAGTGAGGGCACAGGGGCTTCCTAAGTGGGCTACAAGTAGAGCTATAAGTACTTGTAGCCTACGTGAGATTGTGCTAGTCACTCTGCTAGTCCTGGTTCGAATCTTACGTATCACGTACTAGGTTCTTCAGCAACCCCTTAACAGTAAGGGCACCTTTTTTCCTCATTTTAATAAAAGGACCCCCAAGCAAAAAGAGCAAAAGGGTACTACTCAGGAACCCAGCCTACTTATGAGGTCACCGGATCCTCCTGGCAGCATGTAGGGCATTCGATTTGGGATTGATGATGGAAGGGCTCTCGGATCTGGCTAAGTTCGCTTGCCCGAACACAGGAAAAGACAGCTCCGAAACCCTTAGTAGACCATCTAAAAGCAATACACAATACGTGAAGCCCCACATAACCCCATGCATCCCGTACATACACCCTACCAAACCTTGTAACACCCTTGTGAAATATTATGAAGCCCCTCTCAATCCCGCGAAACCTGTTTGAAAATCCCTAGAATGACACCCAAAAACTTGTGCAACCAACTCGAGGTCGCACAAGTTCCGGCTGCCTAAGCCCTGACCCTGAGCTTGATCTAGGGTGTTTAGGGCCTGAGGGTTATTCATAGGTAGGGATGTTTAGGGCGTTTAGTCGGGGTGTTTCGGGTTCAACTTTGAGCTACCCTACGCTTCCCCTAAACCCTTAACCCTAAAACACCAGGCCATGCTCCCCGAGACTCCGGCCACGACGCCAGCCGCCGTTAGCAGCTCTACACTCATTTCCTGGCCAGAGAGATCCACATGGTCCCATTAACGGCTCGAATGCTTCTAGGGGTTACTTGGAGGTTCAGGGGTAGTTATAAGTGGGGCCATAAGTAAGCTAACTATGATTATACCGCATATTAGGGGACCTATAACTCCACTTATAACTACCCATGAACCTCCAAGTAAGATTTGTCAATCTACCCAGGCCCTGCAACTATTCTGCACTGCATTGCTAGTCTCAAAACCTATTACAAGGGACTATGGGTTAAGGGTTAAGGGTTTCCCTACGACCCTGATTCTTATGATGCTAGAGCCTATGAAGTCCTGACCAAGTAGCTCCCTAGCTGCCTTAGTGTTTTAGTCTGCATCTCGGAGCTTCACAGGGCATCTGTTTGGGAACTTGGGGCTTTGTGGTTTGGCCCCGCTGGGGACGTGCTAGCGCAGGTGCATACTGTAGTAGTCCCATGTACCTATATAATAGCAAATACTTTGGCCGTAAAGAACCTACGTAGGCACTACAACAAACATTAGAGCCAAGGTGTATAAGGATTGAATTTATGTACATGATCCCTTCGGGCACTGGAGGATTCAAGCAATCTAAGGTCTGGCGACATTTCTGGGCACGGCAGAGCACCAGGCCGCAGCAAAGGTCGGCCCAGGTCTAGTAGGTGATTCCCCTTCAGAGATGCACGATGAAGACTCTGTCAGAAAGACAATTGGGGGTTTCCGAAAATAGGCGGCCCTAATATAGTACCCTAAATAGTAGGATCCTTATTAGAAGGTCACCAAAATAAGGTACCCCTAATTTTCGGAAACCCCCAATTCAGACCCTCTGCAAGGCGGCTAAGACCGGCTAAGAACAGTCTCTAGGAAGCCTGATTCGCCCCTCATCCCTACAAGCCCTATAAGCCCCAAAACCCTGAACCCTCTAGCAACTAAGAACCCCAAAAACCCTATCCAGCCTATAAACTCTGACCCCTTAAGCCCCAAAACCCTCAAGCCTTAGCAATCCCCTGTGCGCCCTTAGGTCCCCGGAGCAGACCCGGCCTGGAAGTTCTCTTCCGCACTGAATTGTGAGACATCCAAGAAGGCCACGCCTGATCGCGGTTTAGCATCATAGTGTTTACCCAGAGGGTAAACACTATGATGGGTTTGGGGTTAAGGGTTATGGTTATAAGTAGACTCAGAGGGTCCATACACACTCGCATTGTGGAATTAGGCCCCCCCCCCAAACCATAATCGGGATGGTCTTTTGGTACCTAAGTCCACAATGGTAGTGCATATGGAGGTTGTAGGGTTAAAGCTTTCTTGGGCCAAGCGCTGAAGTTGGGGTTTAGGGTTTGTGGTGATAAATGATCATTTTGTCGGGTCTCTTGCGAGGAACTGCCAGGGTGTCACAAGGGATTGGGTTTAGTGGCTACGATACCGTTGCTTTCAGGATTTAAATTAGTTCGGAGTCTGCAGTTTAGGTGTTGGGGTACAGGGTTTAGAGTCCAGAGTTTGCCTAAGCTCGAAGGACTCTCAGATAAGGCTTGTTCCCACATAGAAAATCGACGAAGCCGTCTCAATAATTACACTTATCTGTACCCGTAGAGGCCCACCACGAATCAACGAGTACCATGTAACACACAGGCGTGCTGTGCGATCAATGTGCACAAGTAAATCAGGAACCTCTCGCTGTCCCTTCGGGCGTCGCGGCTTGCGCGGCGCTTGTGCAGCAGCAGCAGCCTGTACTTTTGCTTGTCCTTCGAGCGCCACGCTGGTCGGGGCAAAAGCACTCCTGCCCAGTGGTGAAGGACGTGCCTGCGATGGCTGATCCCCCTCTTGCGGTTCGTCATCGGCGCAATGTGGCCATGGGCAATGTGTCTGTCGCCGTCCACGCGGCCTCCACTGTCTCTGCCGCTCTCGTCCTCGTCGGCCTCCTCGTCGGCCACCTAGACATATACCCAAAGGGTCCTAGGTACTGTTATGGGGGATACCTCCCCAAATCATAATAGTAATTCCTAATATAGAAACCCTACATTCTACCATATAGGTACTTTGGACCCCTTGGGATACACATATAGAGATAGAGAGATCTAGATGTGGGCATGGACTTGCGGAGCCCACGATGTGGACACAGACATAGCTACAGATCATGCGGGCCTGTTTCCGAGGCATGGCGGCCTGGACCCTAAATACATGCATCTACTGCTTTCGTGTTTTACTTGGTGTCAATTTCAACAGTCCCCACAGTTGTCTGTGATTAGGGTTCTATATTCATGAACCGGGCAAGGTTTTCGGGTCTGTTGCAGTGTCAATACGCGAGGGCTATATTATAAGTGAAGACTCCCAGTAGTTATTCCGACTCACATCTCCGGCTGCCACGAAGCCAGACGACACAGACTGGGATTCCCTATGAACTATGCTAACCGGCATGACATGAGGATAATCATGTTCTAGCATCCATGCTACTACTTTGGGGAGTCATCTTGATGACGCATATGGCTCCTCTTACAACTACAAAGATGCCGGGCACTTGTGATCCCGACAGACCTTAATCGCCAAGGCCGCGAATGAGCTAAGCACCCGCCATGGACCAGGACGTTTTAAACCGATGCCCCTTTCTGTCCTTGGCATGAGTTCCATGAAGCCTCTGCATTTGCTACGCCTAAACCCCGAACCCGTAAGCCCTAAACCCCTAAACCCTAAACCCCTAAGCCCTAAAGCCCTAAACTTCTAAACCGTCAGCTATTAAGGACACAAAAAAATGTTGAGCTCTCCAAGAGGTCGACGAGATAACACGAAGACGACCATCATGTTAATGCTTCACCCTGAGGATCCATGTACTCATGTAGTATATAGTTGGGCCCTAACTTGCCTATATAGGGACTACTTTGGGGCCTAAGTATTTACTATATGGGCACATGGACTTTTGCGGTCACGCAACAGTGCAGTGTTGCCTATATGTTCTCCGTCGGGCTCGCTCAGCGTCATCGTAATCGGGTGCGCCGGGCCTCTGTGCACAAGCCATTCTGCAGCGGGGCTATTGAATGTTCTTAAAAGTTTTAACTTAAAAGGCTATTTGCTATAATACAAGGGCTCTGATGTAATCCTGATGCAGGTTTCATGGAGGTTTGGGGTGAAAGGTGGACTACTGGCTTCAAGGATCAAGCGATTCCGATTGATCCAGTAAATCAACAAATCTAGATACCCCACATGGAGTAGCCTGCTGGAAAATTAGCTGAGAAGTATTGAGTTCTGCAGGCTCAGGTCAGCGTGCAGGAAGACAAGCAAGGCTAGTCATGTCAATAGCAGCATGACAAAGTCAAATGCAGAATGCACGTGTGCACGTGCATAGATAACCCTGAACCCTAAATCTCAAACCCTAATCGGTGTGCCTCTGCGGATCAATACCGGTGGCTCTTATGAACTCGATTCATCTATCTAGGCATCAACATGGTCCCATCTATATGTATGCATTTACCGGCATCCGTGTGTATATACACATATGTCCAACAATTTGTTTGTTTATGTATACACACGCATATAGTTATGTATATGTTGAATATACATGTCCGTGCAGCACCCAGAATCGCGTGCGTACCTCCAAGTCCGACCCAATCGCATGGGAGTTTCCGAAAATTAGGGGTACCTTATTTTGGTGTCCTTATAATAAGGATCCAATTATTTAGGGTGCTATATTAGGGTCCCCTATTTTCGGAAACTCCCACATGAACCCAATGAATTCCTGCGGAACGGGCATGACTCCTAGGGGCGTGCCGGTAGAGCTGTGAGTCGAGTACTCTAAGACTCCACACGGTTTATAGTTTTATGCCCACCTGGGCTTTTAAGTAGCCAGGGAGAAAAAGTGTAAAATTTTATTTCATAATGGTTCCTTTAAGAAAAAAAGCATTGAAGTATGGTACTCCAAAGCCCAGACACACTGATCCCTCATTACGGTTGCCTGGAAACCCGCTTCAAAACAGGCCCAGTTACCTACAAGCCTTCCGGGACGTCTGAAGGTCTGAAGATACCCCTACCTAAACCCCGACAGTAGGTAAAATAATGGCTCAACACCTGAAAAAGGCTCAACACCAGAAAAAGGCTATTATTCTAATTGCCTAGTTTCGGGGTCCTTCAACAAAACACCAACGGCCAAGGAGCTGTTGATGTCTGCCAGAGTGATGCCTTGCCGACACATTGTGTGCTCTAGCAAAGGACTTTGCGCACGCTCCGTTCTGACGCGAAACAACACCAGGCCCCACAGCCAATCCTAGCATAAATAAACCCTAAACCCAAAGCTATAAAAACCCTAAACCCTAAACCCTAAGCTATAAAAACCCTAAACCGTACTTGGGAGGGTTCTCTCAGGGCCCCCCCCATCCAAGAAGAACTCCTAATTTTCTTTTAAACATACAGCCCAAAAGTTGTAAAAGGCACACATAACTCTGCCAGCTGTAAAACATTGAGCATACGTCGTCCAGGTGCAACCCTTGATCAAAGCCCTCGTGCTGCAGGTTTATCAAGGCCTGTGGCCTTTGGCCGCAGGGCTTCAAGTCTTATGGATGGTGTTCGGGTTCTTTGAGGCGTTTCTCAGGTTTTGTTTCGTTAATTTGCGCCAGGTTCTCCATGCTGGGTTGAGGTTTAGTACGGGCTCTAGAAGTATAGTGGGGTTGTCCGGGATTCAGGAAGCAGAGTTGGTAATCTCCTGTCCTGCACCCTGCAACTCACACATGCTCAAACCTTCGTAGCCACCCCAATACACCAAATTATCAATGCTAATCCCTAAAGGGTCCCTGTACTCATACGTAGTATATACATCGGCCTAAATGTAGCCCCTATTTAAGTACTTTAGGGCCCAAGTATATGCTATATGAGTACATGGACCCCTTTAGAACCCTTAAAGGAACCCGTAAAAGACCCCTTAAAGAGTACATGGACCCTTAGGGAATGCCACCCAAACTAAAGCCTAAACCCTGAGGCGCCCTCCAGACCCTCAGACCTAAAAGCCTTCAACCCCAAGCCTCCTAAAGGGTTTAGGATTTAGGGTTTAGGGTTTAGGATTTAGGGTTTAGGGTTTAGGATTTAGGGTTTAGGATTTAGGGTTTAGGAACCCCAGGCCTCCTGAAAAAAAGCCGAACAACCCAGACCCCCGGGAGGATCCAAAAAGTAGATCCCTTAATGGGGGTTCCTATTATTTCTAAAGTACCTTTAGTAGTATAGGGTCCCAACTTAGGGGATTTACTTTCTAGATCCTCCTGGGTCTGGGAAGTGCTGGGTGAATTTATTACTGTAGGGGCCCATCATGCTGAAGCCCGGTGGTTGGCCGGAAAGTGGGCCTGTTTCAGGGACCCGAAAATGGTATAACCTCAATCTGCGATGTGACACGCTTCGTTGTCGATGTGTGTGCCTCACCATGCCATGATCATACGAGCTTTTGCGGCTCTGAGACGGGGTGTGGTCTGAAGTCCTTCTGGCCTTCTTCTAGAAATGGCAGCAGCAGCTCC
>BGNK01004740.1:0-46648 GCA_003297005.1 Symbiodinium sp. clade A Y106 | reverse complement strand
AAAATTTTCAAAATTTCCTTTATTGAAAATATTGAAAATTTTAAAAAATTTAATATTCAAAATTTTCAAAAATTTCCTTTATTGAAAATTTTAAAAATTTTAAAAATTGTAAATGTTTAAAATTCTTAATATTATTGATTACAAGAAACAGCATCCGTCAAATAGAGCATAAAGGTTCTACGTACATATGCAGGTAGGCCATGAGAGTCAAGATAGAGTACGATATCCTGAATAGCTGCTTTCACCTCATTGCCCGCATTTGTCTTCAACGCCTTGGCAAACAGTAAGACTGTACTCAGTACTCTCCGGCGCTTCGCAGTCAGGCCTGACATCGCCCTCTTCAGTGACTTCTGGACCTGGTGGAGGTTCTCCTTGTCCTGGATCGTCACCTTCATCATCAGGTAGGGAAGGCTCATACTCGGAACACTCGTAATCCTTCAGCTCCCTGACTTGCTTCCCAGTGGCTCCTGCTGCTAGAACCGACTTTGGCTCAGACTCGGCCTCTTGACCTTGCTCACCTGGCACGTCATCTTTTTTGGTACGACCTTGCTCACCTGGCACGTCATCATAAAAAAAATGGATCCATTCTTCACGTGGTGGTAGTAGAGAAGGTGTCCCAAGCTCTTCGCTCTTGCCCTGGTCGTTGGCTGACTGATAGCTCTGATCCCCCTCTTCACGTGGCGGTAGTAGAGAAGGTGTCCCAAGCTCTTCGCTCTTGCCCTTGTCGTTGGCTGACTGATAGCTCTGATCCCCCTCTTCACGTGGTGGTAGTAGAGAAGGTGTTCCAAGCTCTTTGCTCTTGCCTTGGTCGTTGGCTTTGGTATTCTCCGCATCCAGAGGATCATGTAGTCCATCATCATCGGGTGGTTTCCTGCCACTGTACGCCTTTACAAACTCCTTGGGCAAGGTATATTTTCCCACCAGAAGATAGCGAAGCCCTTTTCCTTGGGTACCTTTAGAGGTGCTGTCAAGACCCGCTTTGACCGGTCCTGCTAAGTCCACGGTCAGAGAAAACATTTCTGGATGATGTACTCGGGCGTGTCGGCGCCCTGTGCCCCTTGCCAGAACACAAGTCAAGCACCCACGATTGTACTCCAGGTGGTTGCTATCCACGTGGCGCTTCCATTGAGCCGGAGTCATAGGACATAGGCGAGGGATCACGATGGGGTTTTTCTTCCAAAAACGTAGGGCCATCACTACTGCCTTAGTCAACCCACTTGACCATGCTCCTTGCCGTCCACATACTCCTGCTCATTCATCCCTTCGCCTTGTAAGCCCTGTAGGTAGTAGACGTTGGTTCCCAAGGTGGTAGGCATTGATCCCTTTGCCCCCATTATCCGCTGGTCGAACGTCACCTCCGTCATCTCGTATTCCACTTGGAATGCACCCCGTTCTTCTCCGTAGGAGGATGCTCCATCATGAAGGCCACCGGCCTCCCACGGTCTGCTCCCCGGGCGCTCACTCTTCGCCCTTCCGCTGCTATCGCATACAGCCACAGCATCCTCGTGACTGCCTTTAAGGACTTGTTGTCCCACGCCACACCATTCTTCTCCACTTGTCCCAGACCTGTTCGTCCAGGAGGGCCACCAATGATGGCCTCTATGCGGCCCTGCAGAGCCGCCCATAACAGCAATCGCCATTGTAGAGGTTCTCGTAATGTCGTGACCGCGATTCCTCTGTAAATCTAACTCCACCACAACTGTATCACCCTCATCAAGCTGGAAGACCTGGAAGTGCCCTGGGGAGCCTGCGAAGAGATGGATCACCCATCGACGAGCCGTCCACAACCTCCTTCTCTGGTGTCGGGAGAGGTACTCAATCTCCTTGAATACTTTCCATCCATCTGTGATCACATTCTCCTGTACCAAACCATCAACACAGCTCCCTAGCAACTCCGCAAGTAGTGGGGAATCCCGTATGGCACGAAGTCCTTCTTCCATTGACCCGTCCCTAACATAGCTTGTCAGGTAGGAGTCCCAAGTCTTCTCCATCATCATCTCAGACGCCTCCACCATATCTTGTGTTGTCACCGTGGCATTCTCCAACATCTCCCTTTTTCGGTCTTCGAGTCTGGAGATCAACGCCAAAGCTTCCGCCTCCTGAATCAGAGGACAGCCTCCCACCATTCCCAGGGAGCGAGAGATCCCTTGGGGGTCTATCAAGAAGCATCCTCTCTGAGACCAATCCAGTGAATATCCCAGCTTCTTCACTAGCTCGCCCAACAAAACGATTGTCTGTCCTCCTCCTCCCGTGCCATTGCTGGTCTGTGTCCTGCTCCTCGGCGGCATTAGAAGCGAGCCCCCTGAACTTAACTTCATAGTCAATGCATTGTTCCCAGCCAGCTGCACGATCACCTCCTCTGACTCCAACCACTCTGCATCGTCGTGCGCATTCCTTAGGCAGTGCGTTGCCCCCGAATCTAGGAGTGCCGTAGTTGAGCAGCGGTCCATCGCCGAGACCCGAACATCCCGTAAGCTAAGGACCTTGACTTCAGGCTTGGTCTTCTCAGGGCTCCGCTCTCCGTCAGCAGGTGCTTGCGCATGAGTCACCTGCTGCGCAGCTTGGATCAGCGTCTCCAATGTCCAAGGTGTTCCCTGAACAGTGCCCTGGCCCGTGGAAGAAACAGAGGATGCCGTTGACATCGTAGCCAAGCTTGGTGGAGTCGTCGTAGCCGGTGGAGTCTTCTCACTCTGGGTGGCGTTCCTTGGCGGGGGTTTCCCAACCTGACACTCCTTGGCCCTATGACTTTCGCTTCCACATCTCAAGCACTTCCTGGCCCTAAGGTCTTTGTCCATACTGCTCATCGAGTGATTGTAGGTGCACTTATCACCCCTCTTGCACCCGCTAGCCTTTGCAAAGTAGCGGCACATCTCCTGGCTCTTCTCCTTGGACTTGGGTCCCTTCGGGGAGGTAGTAGGTGATGTAGTTTCAATAGCCCGCAGGGCTGCCCCTGATGTAGGAGTGGTTGTAGTTCTCTGCACTCCCACTATGCCCTCCAGCTCGGCCTGCAAGTGTTTTTGATATCCTTGAACCTGCTCCAGCGTAGGCTGTCCATCCAAACGGTAGGTTGACCGCAGCATGCTCGTCCTGAAGGATGCGTCCGTCGAGGAGTTGATTGGCTTCGCCGTTAGAGCCTGGAGACCCCGGCTCATCACCAATGGGTCGGGCGGAGTCATTCTCATCATCTTGCATCGGCTCAGCCACCGCGGCCAACTTCTAACCTCAGCTAGAACCGCTTCTGGACTGTCACCGATGAGGTAGTCCTGAGGCGATTGTAGACGCTTCAGCACTTCTTGCCGCTCAGCTGATCCACCTGGTTGGTACCACACGAACAGCCTGAAAAGCATGGCCGGGGCCCTTTGCGTGAGTTGCTGAGCCCACCATGTCGCCCTTCAGCTCCTGTGGCATAGCTCCCAACAGCATTGCGCACGCCCTTGCATTCATTCTGCTCCATGGGTCACCGCACAGCTCGTCCATGCCTCTGGGGAGATCGCCAGCTGCTCCAAGTGAGTGGCTGAAAGCCACCGAGTGTAGGCAGCTCGAACAACCAGTAGCATCGCAGCCCACCACTGTCCTGACCGCTCGCTCACATCCGTCATCGCCGTTGTCGTGATCTCCAACCAATCGTTAAACCGAATGGATGCTTCTGCGCCACCCTTGCGGTCGGGGAGCTGCGTCAAACTTGTGGTGCCCGCCTTCAGGCTCTCAGGTTGTCCCGTCCCACTTCCCTTAGTAAGGGCTTGAGCTTGTAGTTGTTGTAGTTGCTGCATTCCTCGTGCAATCGTCTCCAGAATTGGTGACTCAGGCTGTGGCGTCGAGGAGCGGTCGTCGGCGATTGAGAACGCTGCCGCGCTCCACCCAACAAGGATCGAAGAAGTCCTCGAGGCTCCGGGGGAAGGTCTGGTCGTTGTAGAGCCCCTGAATTTTCCATGGATCCTCCAGCCATTGCCCTTGCTTGATTGAAACCAGAACTTCCAACACCTTGATCACCCCGAGCTCGATTAGGACCTAGAACAGGATCATGTAGCGACCCGCCTCGATCTTGACATACACTCTGACCTGATGGAGCTGAAGCGAGATCACCCAACAGTCGTCTAGCACCTGGTTGCTCACTAAGACCCGGTGGGGCTGAAGCAAGATCACCCAACAGCCGTCTAGCATCTGCTGGATCGCCGGGACCTGATGGAGCTGAAGCAAGATCACCCAACAACCGTCTAGCATCTGATAGATCCCCGGGACCTGATGGAGCTGAAACGAGATCACCCAATAGCCCTCCGCGAGCCCCTTGTACATTTCTGATGCCTGCTAGCTGTCTCTGCACTTCTTGCTGGATTGCCTCTGCTGGAACCGAAGATGAGGGAGGCATACTCGGTCGCGGCAAAGTCAGAGGTCTTGCTGCTCTCTGTGGCGATCGTAACAAAAAGGATCGACCTCCTGGCGAATTGTCCCCTGTCAAAGGACTGGGAGCCAATGGGTCCTGACCCACAGCCAGATATGAACCCAGACGATTCATCCAGCGCGGCCAGTTCTCTGCCATGCTCCTTCCAAACCAGTTATTCTGGCCACCATTCCCAGGACTCCTCGACCTGGGTGTAAAGAAATCATGAGCGGCCGCCGGGCCCTGAAACTCCGCCGCTATTCCAGTCGCTGGTCTGCCACCTGCATCATCGATCGTTGAAGTCGCCATTGACTCCACCTGGCCTTGCGCAGCTGTAGCCTCCAGTGAGACTGGTGGTCGAAGCCCAGAGCTCGCTGGAGCTTCTCGGGGCTGAGACGCCTCCGCCGGCGGCGAAGACCCATGTCCCGCATTTGTTCCCTCCGCTCTCAGAGCCGCACTTCCAGTGGCCTCACTGCCACCTATCACGCCACTGGTTCGTGGCCCATCTGTCCCATTCAGTTGCGAAGTCGGCTGAGCTTGGGCGCTCATAACCTGCTGATGGCCTCGGCCGCCATCGTGTGGCGCACCACTTACACCATCCATGATGACACGGGCGCTCGAATTGGATCGGATTCTTTTCGCGAACAAACAGCTGTCATGCTTCACTTACTCTGAACGTCTGCTCTCTGTGAATGTACAAAATGCTGAGCTGTTGCCTTCAGAGTGTTCTGCACAAGTGTTAAAGCTGCTTACTGTACACTTCATGGCCAAGGGGTGTATTTTCCGCAGCCTTCCCCTTGACGAAAAGCGGCGAGCATGTAGCGTTCGCTCAGCATCTCAGCCTGGAAGATTTCTGGACATCAACAAGACCCTAGACCGGAAGCCGAAAACTCTGTGGAATGAAGCCATCAACCCTCACCCCATTCCGCAAGCCCCCAGACCGTGTTTAAGGCATCACCGGAAGCCCAACCGGAAGCCCGCCTTGGGCCCTATGAACCTGTCAGAACCCTTCCCACTCCGAACCGGCAAGGCTGGAAAAAGAGGGCTTTCGCTCGAGACCAGCGACACCAGACAAAAAGGCTGACAAGCCCAAACTAAACACACAAGTGAAAACCCGTTTCCTCCCAACCACGCCGTCATGTTCGAACCCGTGACAATCACGAAAATGTCGCCCTGGCTTTCTTCCCGCCTCTGCGTTGCTACCGCCACTGCTACCACTTCAGTTCGCCGTTGGACGCATGTTCTGTGGTCTACACAGTTGTGTTATGCAGCTGTTGAGCAGCACGGCTCCAAATTGTGCACGCAGATGATCTGTAAAGCCCGTTGCACCGCGGGAAGAGAGCTACCGCGGTATAGCGAGTGTGCGATAACACATCCAAGAGAGGCCCTGGCCCAATCCACTGGAACGAAGGGGAAGCTGTTGCTGCTAGCCTGGCACCAAGGGTGCGAAGGCACTACGCCACTACGTTTCTGACTGAAAGGACTGATCCGCTGAGATCCTGCCTGGTTCAGGCTCAACGGCATCGGCTTGGCCCTGGCCGTCGCAGCGGCGCGGGCAGTGGCAGCGCAGACACGCAGGAGGCCCATGGCGGCAAGTGCAACTTTCTGAGCCCTTAGAGGCGCTGCGGCTCCCCGTGCTGGCACTGACCGGGTCATGCGACCCACGGCATCGCCGCACTGCGCACCGCAACACGGAGCCACTGAGCAACAAAGCAACAAACACCTTTCCAAGCGCTGTCTCTCGTCCGCGCGTCCACGCGGCGCGGCTATGCGAGCCCCAGCTGCTCCACGGCGTCCTGCGCACGGCGCGTGAGGAAAGAGTCGTCGTGTCGTCGTGTCGTCGTGTTGCACCTTGCCCGTTGCCAGCTCCGCCTCAAGACAGCCGCGCCAAGACCGCAAGGGCCGCAAGGGCAAGGACCCTGGAGGCGGTGCTTGGGGGCCAGGCTGCCAAGATGCCCATGGTCGCGAACATGGCAAACCTGAATCAGGTTCTTGAAGGGACAAGGACGGCGGCACACGGCCCTGGCCTGCCATTGTTCAGTTCCCGGTCCCGGAGCTCTGAGAGATCTGCCCCGAAGGTGAGCATCTGGAAGTTCAAGGGGTCTGGCAGGCGTAGCTGCGTAGCTCTGCCCTCCCATCCCCCCTCGTCCGGGAGTGGGATCTCAGCGGCACCAAGCGCCTCCAAAGTCCCCCACCTCTTTCGAGGCATCCTGAGCGAGGCAAGTCGTGGACACGGCTCAGCTGTGCAGGCTCCGAGGTTCCTGCTGGAGTGCTGAACTCGGGCAGCAGCGCCACCCCGAAGAGCGTGAAGATCCCGATTTGTCCGGGCCTTTCTTCTGGAGGCTCTGGGAAGCTCTCGGCTATCGACTGTCGGTTCAGAACACCGAGGTCTGGGCACCTCGGTGGCAGCGCCTATGCCGTTGGGCAGCTCGTCGAAGACGGCCAAGGGAAAGCGCAGGTAGTGCCTAAGACGTCGTCCCGCTAGCTGCTGCCTAGCTGCCTTCTCTTCGGCTGTTCGCAGCGCAACTTCTTGGGGCATCCGCTGGCCCAGCAGGCCAATGGCCGCCAGCATGGCGATGCCTCGGCTGAGGCATCGTCTGCACTCTCTTTCTTCTCTCAGCGGGGCGGGGCCCATGCGGCCGTGCTTCAGCTCAGAGGTGCGAAGCTGTCGGAACTTGATCTGGAATACAGGAATCAGCGTTGCTCACACATAAGGAAGGACAAGGCGGACAAGGGATGAGCGAACTGTTCGGCGACCTTGTCGATGCCGGCGCAGAAGCCTCGGGACAGCGAGCCGCAAGGCAGAAAGGGATCGCACCTCACTGCCTGACTGCCCTCTGCCCTACCTGCTGGATCGAAGAAGCCCAGGGGTGCTGTGACGCCGGGCTCTTCCTCAAAGCCGGAGCCCAAGCATTGGAGACGATAATACGGTGTCGATGGGATGCTGGCAGCAGGGTCGAAGGGCGGTGCAGTGGACCTCTGCCGCTTCGAATGCCAACATCCCTCTCTTGCTTCTCGAGGTCGGAAGGCAAGGAGGGCCTCGCTGTGTTGCGGGCCTTCGAGCGTGCTGCTGCCTTTGCCAAGGTCTCCTGCACCTCTGGCGACAAGGCCTGCAAAAGAGAGAGAGAGAGAGAGCGAGAGAAGAAGAGTCACAGAGGACAGAGAGAAGAGTCTAAGAGAGAAGAAGAATGAGGGAGAGAGGGAGAGGCGGCAACACTGTCGCTTTGCGCCTTGGAATCTTCTGCCTCCGTGGACTCCTTCGCCTTCCTTGCCTCTCTCAACGGAGGGTTTTGGGGCTTCTGGAGCTCTCATGCTGGGTAAGGCCTGCGCGCTGCACCGGCTTCGACACCGGGCGGGCGCCCGGGCCCGAAGGAGGTACAGAGCGCTGCCCGGCGGCACCTGATCGAGGCTTCTCCAAACAGAAAGTCAGAAGAGAGGGTGAGGAGAACAGCACAGCCACACACCGCTGCGGAACACTGGCCTGCGAATACCATCTGAAAAAGCGTAACATACTTTTGCTAAATTGCTCACTCCCTCAAATCCCAAACTTGAAAGCCCTCGACCCGAAACCGTGAACCATTAACCCAAACCCCATCTGAACGACGATTACATTGATTACATGAGCAAAAGAATCAAACAGCGGGAGCAACATGACGAATGTTCACCAGCATTCAACTCAACCAAGACACAGGCAAGACTGCACATAGGGCTTGATTGAGGATCTGGCTGCAAGTGCGAAGGATCTTGCCCGAGACATCCTTTGCATGCCAAGCGATGCAAGCGCCTGAACCCTTTCTGCAGGGTGGGAAGTCATAGCAGATCGGGCAGGTAAAAGGCTAAACGGTTCTAATTCTTTTGGGCATCCTGCAGGACCTTTGAGAAGATGAGACACGAAAAGGGGGTGACATCGCGGCGACAGATTCGAGAATCTTCCGTTGGCTGCGGCCAGCTGGAAGACAATTAGGTCGTCGCGCCGTGCACATGTCATGACGCAAACAAACAACTCAATTACCCCTAAGTACTGGCTTTTTTCGGGACCACGGGACTTATGCGTGCCCCCCTCAGCTGGCGGGATCCAAAGGGACACCCGAAATCCTTTCCCCCACAAACTGCCACGATTCAAGGTGCTCGAAGATCAAGAAGTGGTCCATTGCATCGTGCATTGTTATTTGCAATGGATCGGTCTCTCGGGCACACCGCTGCACGGAGTCGCTATACGAGTCAACCATAAGACGCTAACGAGTACCATGCACCGCGCCACAGCGGCGGCCCTGACGCAGCACGAGCTCTGAGGACGCGGGAAAAAAATTGCACCATATGCTATGAGTGACAGGATGCGGCGGGCACCTGCGCCTTTCGTCTGGTGTAATTAATTTTGTTTACTCTTAGTGTAAAAAACCCATAGCCATAGTGCTAGCTACGACAGTTTGGGGAAAGACTTCGGCTCCCAGCCTTGCTTCAACGGGCCTCTCCGACTTAGCTCGCCTGGCTCAGGGAGGTGAGGCGGCTCATGCACGAGACACATGCCGCTAGTCCCTTGATCGGCCTGAGCTCCCTTCCTTGAAGACTTGTTTTGGTCCTTCAGAGACACTCTCCCGAGTCTTGCAAGAGAGAGCTAGATAGATAGATAGGTAGAGAGAGAGAGAGAGCGAGAGCGAGAGCGAGAGCGAGAGCGAGAGAGAGAGAGAGAGAGAGAGAGAAAGAGCTCCGGCTGTACCGCGGGCACCTGCAGGCAAGAACCTTTCCGGCAGGGGTCGGGGCCGTACCGACCAAAGCCGAAACCGACGCCATTGCCGGGGAGTGGCAGTCGGAGTCGCTCTCACCTATTTTTTTGGCTCAGTTTCCGCAATGCCCTAATCTGCGGACACTGTCTCTCTCTCTCTCTCTCTGATCTACTCTACACTTGGGAGCCTCAAAGCTAAGAAAGGACCGTTTGCGTCGCGGGACACACAAGAAACTGCAACAGGCGTGCACTGGAATTTTCGGACTCGGCCATGCTCTCCACGAGGGGCATGAGAAATGAGAAGCTTCATGACCCCACCAGCGCGGCGAGCGCGAGCAGGCTGAGGGGCCGGGGCCCTTGGGTCGGGTCCGCAATCCGCCAATCCGAACGTCTTGGCGGTCTGGGTGGCGGGCAGCCACANCGACTCCTCACAGGGCCGCCCGCTCTCTTCACTCGCCGTTACCCCCCTTTGCAGCCCCTGCAGCCCCGCCTGCACAGCCGCCATGCTCCTGAATCAAAAGGCGAGGCGTCGCAAGGATCCGATCCCCGCTTTTAGGCGTGCCTTCCGCTCTGGGAGCCGAGCACTGATCCTGTGGCCTGCGCTGCTTGCTGCGCCGTCTCCACGATTGCTGAATCTGCCAATCCGAACCGCGAACCGCCATTGTCGTGTCCACTCGTTATATAGAATTCACTGGTCACTGGTCACTGGTCGTGTTCTGTCGCCGTCGCCTGGTGCATCCGCCACTTTGCTGTCGGCAACGGGCTCCACCACAGCATCCTGGCCGCAAAACGCAGGAGCCGAAGCAGGTGCCCGCAGCTCTTTCCACCTCGACCGAGGTTTCCGCAGAGGCGTTGTGACGCTGCACAGAGGCGACCTTGGAAACCTCGGCACGGAAGAGCGAAGCGCGAAGCTGCACGGCGGAGTGTAGCGATGCGATGCGGTGCACAGGTCCGTGGCCTTCTCCATGGCATCTGCGGCACTCGCAACACCTGACGAACAGGCTCGAAGATGAATCGGAAGGGCAGAAGAGCACAACATCCCGAAGGTCTGACATGTGATGCCAGCCTACTTCTGAAGAACAGCATGGCGTGAGAATGGCCGGAAGTGCGGCAGGCCGTGACGTTGCAAGGTGTTACGACTAAGAATGACCAACTGAGCAGGATATGACGTGGCTCAGGCGGGAGCCTTCCCTTTCCAGGTCGGCCACAGGCCTGAAAGATGCCCACGGAGAAGGCTCGCTGACTGTCTGATTCCGAACTGGGCCGAGGTCGCAGCAGTATGGTCACACTGAGGCTGGTGGCCCGCAGTGTGAAATTGGCACCTCAGGCGAGAAGGCAAAAGCCGTTGAAAAGCTTCGGACGACCGCTCAGCCGAGCGTGCGGCGGCCGGCGGCTTCCAGCTGCCCACGGATCTGCCGAAGCGTCCCACTCTCAGACTCAGACTGACTCAGACTCGCAAAGTCGCAAACTCTGCAGACTCCCAGCCTGGCCGGTCACTGTGTTGATGTCCTGCTTGGAGATCCGCTCCGCGATGCCTTGGGCAGGCCAAAGTTGGCCCGGGGCCCACGGCACGGACAGGGACAGGCGGCTGAGGCGGCTGAGGCGGCTGAGGGCATGGCCGGCGGCCGTGCCGGAGCCCTGAACCACCTGCGTTCCCAGAGCAGGCAGCCTGGCGCTTGGCGGCCGTGTCGCAGCGGGCTGCCTCGATGAGGTAGGCCACATTCACGTTGCCTGTGGCCCTGCGTCTCCACATGGCCAGAAGGATGGCTTTGGGGATGCTCAGGTCCACCTGTCCAGACCATCCAGACCCATGTCAGGTCTGCGAACGCCTTGACTTCGAAAGGCCATACCTAAGACAGCCAAACAACCTTTCTTTGCCTCAACTAAACCCACAAAATAAACCTGATCCGGTTCCATATTATGCGTGCTGCAAACCCAAAATAAACGTAAACAGAGCCCAGAAAAAGCTCTAATGTGAGTACCCAAAACACACTACCAACTGTAATACCTTGTTTGCGCCTTTGTTCCTTGTTTTGCTTTTCCCTAAGGAATGGCGAACTTTCCGGCTTGAACCCGGCGCCTTGGTTTTTGCATTTTCCCAGAGGAGTAGTCCGTTTTCCAGCTTGGACCACGGCGGCCGGTAGGGTCGCCTTGGTTTTGCCTTGGTGTTGCTTGTGCGTGCGTTCTTTTGATTTTTTTGCTTTTGTTGCATCTCCCTAGCCTAAGGAATACTTTTCCGGCTTAGCGGGGTGGACACCTACTGTACGCGCCCTGATAAACCGGGAATCCCTTGAACATCCTTGGAAACTCTCTGAAAATCTTTGGAAATCATCTGAAAATCCTCGAAAACCATTTGAAAAAATTCTTGGGAAATCCTTAGATCGATTGAAAATCCTTGGAAATCCTCTGCAAATCTTTCTAACCCTGTACACCACAGCCACTGTTTTGTTATCGTCGTCGGCATCGTCGTGGTTGTTGTTGTTGGCAGCTGCTGCGTCTGCCGCCGCGGAGTGTGGAGCGATTTCAGGGCTGCAACGTGCTAAAAGTCGAGTTTTGGCACATGGCTGTCCAGATAAAAGAATCTGCGTTTTGCATGTCGTATCTGTGTTTTCCTGGAAAAACATGTTAGATTTCAGGGCTGCACTGTCCCAAAACTCGACTTTTCGCACATGACAACTTGGAGTTTTATGAATCTTTCAGCTCCGTGCAGTAGTGGGGAGCGGAGGGATGGGGGGTGATAACGCCCATGCCAATGATCCAACGCACCGCCAGCTCACCTTTTTATGAGAGATTGCAGCAGCGGCCTATCAGATGCTCAGAGGATTGACGCAGTCTGCAGCTCTCAGAGCACGCAGCTGCATGATGTTCCCGCGGCACAGGGTGGGCGGGAGGGCGCCGAGACAGAATCTTGAACATAACACCACCGGCATTCGCTGAAGATCAAAAACCTGCTCAGCAGTACTAATGATCCAACGCATTGCCAGCTCACCGTTTTATGAGAGACTGCAGCAGCGGCCTATCAGATGCTCAGAGGATTGACGCAGTCTGCAGCTTTCAGAGCACGCAGCTGCATGATGTTCCCGATCTCTGTCCTCAAAAGGACGTAGTGACGTAGTGGAAAGGAAGAACAAAGAAAAAGACAAAACCCCAAAGGACCCTCAAACAACCTCAAGCATCCGAGCAACACGGCAGAGAGTGCTGTTCACAGCAGACTCAGAAAGGACCCGCGCCCAAGCACGAGCCCATCGAGCAGGATATAGTTGTTGAGGCTGTGCAGCGAGTGTCCTGCGAGACGCAAGTGAGGCTTTGACGAGCGGCTGCAAAGACCAGAGCGAAGTTGACAGCGCCTGGCGGGTGCTTCAGAGATATAGTGCCACGTAGCAACGCGAGTGGTTTTCCGGCGCGGGGCACCATATTGGCAATAGTCTGGGACGTAGTCGGCGAAACTTGAGTCCTGACAAAGCTGAAGGATGGGAGGAGCACTGAAAAGTTTATTGCTCCGAGGATTCTCCAAACAGCAAGGCACGCGCTTGCGAATGCAGGCATCAATGATGCTAGCGGTGACATACATGGCAGCGTTGCCCGACTGAACCGCGTGAGCATGCTTCCCATAAAACCAGGCACACCAAGTATGAATTTGCGAGTACGCACAACTGGACAGGTATGCGCAACAGACCAAGTGGTGCAGGGCTTGCCGAGCCAAACACCTTGCACAACCCCGGCCCCGATCCAGCCAAGAATCGTCTGTTGCACGGCGTCAAGACACAAGTCTTCGAGAGGCGAGTGGGAAATGTCAAGAGTGACAACTCCAAACCGAAGCCGGCTAAAGTGGCTAGCCATGGAGCCAGCCCCGGCAAACAACTCCAAGAAGACTTGCTGCTTGTACTGTTGCGACTGTCTTTTGGCAATCTGAAGCATAGATCGGAGATGTGACGGGCTTTGGTGTTCAGGGATTCGGTAGCGGTAATAAATGATCTCGGAGCATTTTGGTTTTGGGGCCCCGAGGGTCGCTGATCACTTCCGCCAACAGGTCTGCGCACGTCACCAACTGGCACTCCACGAAGTTGCCGTGGAGCTGGGTCTGCATTGGTACCTTGTGCACCTGCTGCTGCGGTGCTGTAGCTTTGTCGTACGTTCGCAAGCTGTGGTACAAGGTGGCCTCGAGGGCACTCAGCTTGAAGCGCTAGCAAACTGACTTGAACTCCGTGTTGAGTTGACTGCAAGGAACAAGAAGGTCTCCACTTGGCGCTGCTTCATCAAGGCTTCCAAGCCCGGGAGGATGTAGGCCACCTGAGGACTGAAGTGAATGCTCTCGTCGAACACATTGGTTTTGCTTGGGTTGCTTGATTCGCCATCCGAGGGCGCGAGAATCACGCCCCAAGAGTTCATCCCAGCAAGGCGCGCCGGCTGGACCATTTGCCGTGGCTGCAGTCCTACAAGTTCGCCTGGGCGAACAAGCAAGTCCCACTGTAGGAGAGAGCCAGCGCCGACAGTACTGAGCCCCGACGATTGCAGCGAAGGCGACCCTTGGAGTCGGGAGACGCATTTTCGGGGGAGCCAGTTCCCCCCGTTTTTCCCGTACTCTGGAAACCGAAACCTGAACGCGGCGTACATGTACTCCGCGGCGCTGACGTCCTGGCCTTGCGCGAACAACTCGTTCAGGTATGCAGGCAACAGCATGTCCCAATCCGACGTCATGATTAGATAAACGCTGCACCACTGCAGAAAGGCCCCGACCAGGCGCCGGTAACGCTCCTGGGTCACTACTTTTCGTTCCTCGTTCACCTCCAGCACTGAAGGAGCCCCTGCGGGTGTCGCAGCAGTCGCCTCCATTGTCTGAGCAGGTGCGGCGGGGCTCGTCTTTTGCACCCCAGGCTCGGTTGAGCGGCACCCGTCATCGGCCGCAAAACCCTCTCCTCCCACGCCATCTCGATGAGAGGGGCTGGGGCGTTGAAGGGAATGTTTTCGGTACCTTGGGCAGCATAGGAGCACGAGAAGGCTGATCAGCACAATTCCTTTCAGACGGGATCCATCTGATAAAAAAAGCGAATGTTGCCGGCCAATGCAAGTGCACACAACTGCCTGCAGGTCCTGTTTACCAAAGGGGCGCTCCCCCCGACCTTTTGTACATGCCAAGGCGAGCGACAGGTTGTCGACGAGGAACAAATGGCGACCACCAAGCGAGCGCCTGCTGCGAAGCTTGTGTCTAATCCCACTAACCATGGCCCTTCCCTCAGGGCGTAGAATATTCTCTTGATGTCGCCAAGCCCCCGAAAAGATAATTCGCCACTCACTTGACATCAGGATGTCGGGAGGAACTTCTTTCAACTGGGATTCATGTAGGCGGGCACACTTGCCGCTCTTTTTTGGAACGAAGAAAACCCCTACAGCCCTACAGTGTGTTCATGTTGCCCGGGAACAAAGGTGAGCATCTGTGATCTAAAAAGCCGGCCGCAGGATCAATGTACGGTTGATAGGTTCAGCTGCACCCTGAGCATCGCATTCGGCAAGTAGCTCTGAGCTGCCGGCCAGAGTCAACAACTTAGCAACCTCCGGCTCCAGGAATTCCGCCACACGCGCAGGATGGCACCCGGATCCGGCCATGAGACTTTTGCCTCGTCGAAACTGGCATGCTTGCACCATGGAGCCGAGAAGCGCCTCAAGGGCTTCTTCCGGACGAGATTGTGGCGGTGGCGCAACTCCACGAAAAACCTGACTCATATGATTGAGAACCGCGGCGTGGGAGCCAACCGGTGCCGGGCCGACCACCCCACAAGGTCTCAATGCCCTCTCGGGCCCAAGACCCGGCAGCCAATCTCCTGTTAATTCGCTGGCGACACCCACGACTCAAGCCCTTGTTCAGAACCTCCACCTCCTCACACGGAATGCGAAGAGGCAATAAATCCCGCTGCCTAGCAAGAGTGCCACACATCACACCAAAATTGTGCCTGAGAACAGACGTTAAACACCCCAGACCTGGTGCCTGGCCAAGGGCAAGAAGAGCCCCGTCAAGTGGGAGAAGTGCAGCCGATCCAGGGCTAACCGGCAGCACTGAGAAAGCGGCGCCCAAGTGGGCCGCTCTACACCTTCGGCTGATTGGCTTGCAGCAAAGACCGCTCCTCTCGGGCCTTTCGCTGCTCCTTGCTTGCCTGGGCTTCCTTGTGCAACTCCTCTCCGAGCCACGTGTTGACAGCAGGGCACACACATATGTTGCCTCGTGTGGGGTCTACGCCAAGGAAGTAGTGCTTCTCGTCGTCAACCGATCCCGTCGAAGTGGCTCCAATGACCCTCTCTTTCCAGCGAAACTGAATCATCTGAAGTCGCCCACAAAGTAGCTCGATGCACGCCAACTCGCCAAGATTCAGCTGATCATACTCAATCGCCAACTCCATGGCCTTGCAGATAAACTCGTGGGTGGCGGTTGGCAGAAGTCACAGGTATTAGGGTTTAGGGTCTAGGGTTTAGGAAGATTTTAAAATGGAAGGGTGGCGGTTGCCAATTTTAGTGCCCAAGCTCGAGGGAAACACAACACAACGGTCCTGTCTGACGGCAGACCACACCACCCAAGCGGACGTGAACCTGAAAGTACTCAGGACAGGGGCTTCTGTGGGTCGCCATCCACGCCTGAACGTCGTCTGCCCAGGTACGGCTGCGAGAACTAACCCACGTAGTACTTGCCGATGCCGGTGCCGTCGATTTCCCAAATGGTCTGGTCGCCCGGGATGCGAAGAAGCTGCACATGGTCTTTTCCATCAGCTTGTCGTCTGCCTGCGGCTGCGGTCTTGGCCAAGAGGAAGTCAAAAAGGAGCTTGGCTGCGTACCTTGAGCACTTGGCGACACCAGCTCCGTAGCGTGGAGACGGAGGACGCCCGGGAGCTCGAATCCACAAGCGAAGCAACGTGTCCACCCGCAGTGTTTTTTCAGCAAATGCTGGTGAGCAAACTTCAAATCCAAAAAACATGCCAAAACCTTGTCTGCATTCGACGAGGCACCTGCTCCAGTGTCAAGGAACGGCAGTGCTGAGCAGGCCCACGGCCCAAGACGAAGAACGTTGAGACGGCTGCGGCACTCACTGTTGTCGCAACGGATGTACCTGTAAACCTGCAGATGAATGAACGGGACGTTCGTGTCATTTCATCTGTGCGATCTCTGTCCGATTGCTCTAACAGGCGGCCGGACGGCAGCACTTCACGCGTGAAACGCTGCCGTCTAATCGGCAAGTATTTTCCCGCAGTAGTGGGCAGCTGCCAGGGTAGAGGTGTCGTGTGCTGGATCAAGCCTTACTCAGGACTTGCGAGGTTTGGTTTGCAAGGACGTCAGACCGGCTGCACAACAGCCGATTAAGAGCACTTGTGTGGCCAAGGCATGGTGCCTCCGGGTCCTCCTCGTCAAGACGTCCCGGAAGATGTCCAAGACGTAGGGTTCGAAGATCACCACAATCCTCACAGGAGTGAGCGTAATGTTGAACGAGATCACCTAATGCATGTGTGGACCACAAAGGATCATGAAGAGACTTGTAACACGACAGTTCCCCCACGTCCAAGTTGTCACTCAATGATGCGATGGATGGAATCTCGTTGATATGAACCGTTCTCATCACCTTGAATCCAACAACATTGGGTCTAAGGTTATTGATTGTACGCTGGACGTCGGGTTTGCATTCGCTGCCGGAGTACTCTCCCAGGAGATGGGCTCAATCACGTCATGTAGACGTGCTCCGACTGGCCTGCGGCAAAAGAGGTCCCGGCCCGAACTGATGATGCCATGTCCTTAGATTGCTAGCTGTGACGGGCCTTGAGAGCGTGTGCTTTCAGAGCTAAGCGTTTCGCGTGGGCAGAGTACGACGCTCGGTCTACAACGCCGTGAGGCGCAGAGTTCGCTGGTTGAGCCGGAATGTATGCCTTGCCCGCGGCCGTGGTGTCTGGTGGTATACTGCTTTCTCCATAGGAGCAACAGTTACAGCTAGAGGTTTCCGGGGGCGCCAAACATCTCTTGAGGGGCCCAGAGTAGGTGAAACTTGGAGCGCTCGAGGCCCGAAGTGGGTGAAACCTGGAGCTCACCAGGGCGGCCCAAAGTAGGTGAAACCTGGAGCTCATGAAGGAGTCTGAAGTAGGTGAAACCCGCACCTGTCGAGGGAGCCGCTAGTAGGTGAGACTTGGAGTGCTCGAGGGGGGCCCAAACTGTGTGTAGTTGAAACCTGGAGCGGTTGAGGGGGGCCCCAAGTAGGTGAAGCCTGAAGCTCGCGAGGAGGCCCCAAGCAGGTGAAACCCGGAGCGCTCGAGGGGGCCCAAAGTCATGGTCTGACAGCTGAATATATATCATTATTGAGATAGATAGCTTCGAGCCACGGTCCACTCACAGCAGGAAGTACCAGCGCGCCTTTGCTCTGCTTCTAGCACGGTGCTCATCTATTTCAAAGCTGTCACTGGTGCAGCGGCCGCCCAGTTGTATGTTCTTTCATTGAGGACTTCCTTGGTGCTTAGTAATGCTTAGTCGTGCTTAGTAGTGGTTGCCGCAAGCCCTGGCACCAGTGCTGCTGCTACTTTCGGTGCTACTCAGGCCGGCTTCCGGCTCCACGAGTACCTCCGCAGCAATACTACTCCTTTAACCAACATTTATACTGGTGACAATCGCGCCTGGCCAGTGCTGCTTCTAAATTGCCGATGTAGCAGCCCAAGCTGAGTGCCCATTGCTCCTGGGACTGCTGCTTCCTGTTTGTTTGCACGTGCACATGCAAACACATGCGACACGGACTTAATACACATGCAACCAGCACCTGCCTGCTTGCGGAGCAGGGTCAGCATGTTGAACAGGGAAGCCGTCAAGTCGAGCCTTCCCTCGCGACAACACAAGAAAAGTATGGCAAATTACTTTCCACAACATGTCATCCACCCCCTGTGCGCGCCTCGCTGTCGAACTGGAGGCAGGTCCAATGTGCTGGCTCCAGTGACATGGCTACAGTGATGGCATCAGCCCTACATAGAGGCTCAACGCCAGTTTGCGACGATGCCAAACACTCGTAATCTCCTGCGCATGCGAACTTCGAGGCCAGAGCAACGGCAACAAATCGTACTTCTTAACACTGGGGCACCACTCCGAGGCCAGAGCAACGGCAACAAAGTGTGCTTCTTAGCGCTGGGACACCGCTTCGAGCTCCGGCTCCCATCCACCAAGCACGCTTCCCACTGCACTTCTTTGCGCCGGGCCCGCGAAAAACCGGGGAGGGTCCATAGAAGGAGCAAAGCGGCCCAGCAGGTGTTAGGCGCGCTGGAGCGCATGGAGGGGGTCGGGAGAAGGCCTGTGGCTTGGAGACAGATTTTTGAAAGATCTCTTGACGGATTTTTGCTTGGAGACAAATTTTTGGCGCCCAGGAGTTCTCCCGCGCAATGCGTGACGAGACCCCGCAAGCACCCCTTGAACACACGCACAAACAAAACGCAAACAAATCACAAAAAGAACACAGATTGGAATCCAGCACAAACCAAATAAATCACACATAAATCACAAAAGCATCAGCAAAAAAAACACAAACAAATCACAGGTTCCCGAACGCCGGTTTCGGTGACATGCCGTCTTCAGAGCCCTCTGGAGGCCGAAGCAGAACAAGACCTGCACTGCAGCCTCGAAGATAGCACAGAAGACTGCATGCTTCAGGGTGCCGGGTTTAGGAGATTACACAGCACGAGCCGCCTCGGCGAGAAAGGCATCTGGAAGAAAACGAGTGAAAGAAGCCAGCGCACCCCCCCCACCCCCCCCCGGTGCCCCCCCACACCCCAAAAAAAGAATAGAATAGAAGCACCTAAACCTAAACCCTTGTCCTCAAAGTCATGGGTCTGATCTGGACGTTATCATGGTCGGCACATGGATGCTGGGCGGGAATGGATGGAGTCTGATCTGGACGTTATCATGGTGGGCACAGGGATGCTCTGCGGGAATGCATGGAGTCTGATCTGGACGTTATCATGGTTGGCACAGGGATGCTCTGCGGGAATGCATGGAGTCTGATCTGGACGTTATCATGGTCGGCACATGGATGCTCTGCGGGAATGGATGGAATCTGATCTGGACGTTATCATGGTCGGCACACGGATGCTCTGCGGGAATGGATGGAGTCTGATCTGGACGTTATCATGGTCGGCACATGGATGCTCTGCGGGAATGGATGGAGTCTGATCTGGACGTTATCATAGTCGGCACAGGGATGCTCTGCGGGAATGCATGGAGTCTGATCTGGACGTTATCATGGTCGGCACATGGATGCTCTGCGGGAATGGATGGAGTCTGATCTGGATGTTATCATGGTCGGCACATGGATGCTCTGCGGGAATGCATGGAGTCTGATCTGGACGTTATCATGGTCGGCACATGGATGCTCTGCGGGAATGGATGGAGTCTGATCTGGACGTTATCATGGTCGGCACATGGATGCTCTGCGGGAATGGATGGAGTCTGATCTGGACGTTATCATGGTCGGCACATGGATGCTCTGCGGGAATGGATGGAGTCTGATCTGGACGTTATCATGGTTAGCACACGGATGCTCTGCGGGAATGCATGGAGTCTGATCTGGACGTTATCATGGTTGGCACACGGATGCTCTGCGGGAATGGATGGAGTCTGATCTGGACGTTATCATGGTCGGCACATGGATGCTCTGCGGGAATGGACGTTATCATGGTGAGCACATGGATGCTCTGCGGGAATGGATGGAGTCTGATCTGGACGTTATCATGGTTGGCACAATGCTCTGCGGGAATGCATGGAGTCTGATCTGGACGTTATCATGGTCGGCACATGGATGCTCTGCGAAAGTAAAGAAACGCAAGCGACGAATAACCCGAAAAATGCAGTCACAGCAACAAACAAACGACGAAACCCCGCGAGTTTTGGACCCGACAAGAGCAAAATCGCAACGCAGGCAAAATCAGCAAAAAAGCAAGAATGAACAAACACAACAGAGAAGAAATGCTCAAAAACTCGAAAACTTGGAAACCGCAAACACGAAAACATAGCCCCAAAGGGCGTCCGGGCGGCAGCTCAGCCGGCTGGCAAAAACAACGATAGCCACGGTGTGTGCGACACTTTCGTAAAAAACAAACATTCAAAAACCAAGCGCCAAAACATCCTGCTATTCACGAAAACCACACAAACTCTCGGTTTCAGGCTCTTGACCAAAAAGACCTCAAACAAAAACGACACAGCCTCCGCGGCGGCAGACGAAGTGCCTACCTTGTTGCTGTTGCTGTTGTTGTTGTTACTGCTGCTGCTGCTGTTGTTGTTGCTGTTGCGGGAGGGTCGCTTTGGTGTTGCCTTGGTTTTGCCTTGTTCTTATGTCTTGTTGCTTTGCGCTTGCCTTTTGCCGGGAGGGTCGCCTTGCATTTGCTTGGTTTTGCTTTGCTTTGCTTCTGTCTTAAGTTCAGTGGTAAAAGGAAGCGACCATTATTCAAGTTTTATTCGGCTTGTGTTGAGGCTTGGTTCAATCTGACATGCTGTCTTTGGGAGAGCCCCTTCCCTGCCTTGACGGCAGAGACCTGGCAATTCGCCAAAGCCGCCACAGCCTGTCGCCATACGAAGCGAAGCAGAGATCGCGGAGTGAAGCGAGAGGCGCAGAGAAGACGGAAGCAGAGACAACAGAAGTCTGGAAGTGCAATGAAGACGTTGATCCAGGTTCTCTCGTGACATGGCACCAGCCGCGCGGTGCCCAAGTGCCGAAGTGCAAAGACGATAAGGCCTTCATCATGGCGACCTTTACGACAGGGCTCGAAACGAAGCGGTCGGCTTCCTGGACGTCCAAGGCCAGATCACCTGCTTTGCGAGGCAGCGGAGAAATCATCCGCAGTGCGCCGCGAGGCCAAGGGCGGCACCGCCAACTTCCGCGAGGATATGCTTTCCGTCCTCTGGCCCAAGCTGCTTTTTTGAGAACACTGTTTCAGAACCGCGGACGTCTGCGGAGCTCCTTACCAGCGAAGAACGGCACCTCGCAATGCTGCTGAAGCATCACGCACACCGCAAGTTCACAAATGTAGTGGCGGGTACAAACTGAGCTTACTGAGCATCACACCGTGAAGTTTTTCGACGCCTCCTGGGCGAGATGAGAAGTGAAGGGAGGGCCCTGACCAGTTTGAGGGTTCCCGGGCCGTCATGGGTGCGGCCGCCGCGGCAGCAGAGAGGTTCCTCTGAGAAGACGAGCACGAACGGGCACGTCGCAGACGAGGAAGAGCTCAGAGCTCCTGATTGCTTCCAGCTCGCCACTGGTCCGATCCTTCGAGGCCTCAGAAAAGGAGCAGGCACCCGCTTTCGCCGTCGGCTGCGAGGCTCCGGCCTTCATGGCGTCGTCGATGAGCTGCCGTGCCCGTTCCACCAGGTAGGTGTCCAAGGTCTGTGGTGAGGCCTGCAAAGCCTGCTCCGCCTCGGCAATCGGCAAGGCCTCAACCCTCCGGTTACTGGTAGCTCGTTGCCTGGCACGTTCTTACGCCGTTGTTCCGTTCCAGCCCAGCGGCGGTCATGTTCATGTTGGCCAGCTGTGCCGTGAGGTTTGCCACCAGCATGTCGATAGCAGGACTCCTTGGCATCGCCTCGAGGGGATGGCATCTGACGCGACAGGAAAGTCGAACGGCGATGACATATCAAGGCACGTCCGGAGTCCGGTGCCTTCAGGACGTCCATAAGCTCGGAAAGAGTCGTCAGGCCGGGCGACAGGGAGGCATTCATGACGGCCTGACAAGATTTCCAAAGCGAAGCGAGGAGCCCCTCCCCTTTCTTCTCCGAGTCTCCGAGCGCCTGAACGGCTTCTGCTTTTTCCGGGTTCTTGGCGATGGCCCGGACGGCCTCCTGGGCCACCCGCGAGGCCTTCGGATCCTCGGCCGAAACCGAGAGCTCCTCTGGAGCCTCCATACTTCCATGTGGAAAAAGCGAGAAAGCTTGACAAAACTTGACTCCGCTGGACCGGGCCTCCGTGGGTTTGTGGCCCGTGAGGTCTTCGATCACCTGCAGACCACGCTCCAGAGTTCTAGTGCGCCACGGCCCCACGGCCCCACTCGCCGATCCTCGTCGAGCGTCTTGGTATCCGAGTCTGGCAAGCAAGAGCAGAAGCAGGCTCGTGGCGGCACGTGCAGGCGCGGCTCGTAGCTGTTTGCGCTGGGAAGTCTGGGCTCCTTGCCATCGTACTTTTTCAATGCTGCCTCGATTTGGTCTTTCGTGTAAGGCACCGGTGCGCCTCAAAGGGAGGCTTCGATGCTCTCCTCTGTGGACCTATGGGCCTGTAGGCGGCCCGGCTTGTGGTCGTCTCTGTAGACTCTGTCGTGGTGCTTGGAATTCCACGTGGATCCTCGCTGGAAGACCGTAAAAACATCGCAAGCGGACTGGGACCGTTTACGCCTTCACGATGCTGAAGTTCTTCAGCAAGTCGTCAGCATGCGGGATCTCCTAAAGCACCAGCTGTAGATGGAGCAGACGTCTGCGCAGAGGCCTTCGGGGTGCCGTCAATTTACAGCCCTGGCAGCCCGTCATGCTGCTGGCCGTGAGCATTCGGGTTGTAGGCACCGCCACTGCCTCGGCACTCACTGCACTGTTGCGTTTGGACGTCAGACTGGTAAGCCAAGACTGCGGCTCGATCCCCACTCGCCGTGCGCAACCGCCTGCCGATTCCAGTTGAGCCCCCCAATCAAACCACAGCCAGTCCTAGCCTTCGCAGTCCCGGCGGTGGTCGTCGGTGCTGTGAGTAAGGGGCCTCGTAAGAGGCTGAACCCAAAAGCCTAAGACTGCTCAGCAAAGGTGGGAAACACTAGCGTCACTAGCTCTGTGGCTCGCGACAGCCAGGTGTCTCGTTGGCAGTGCCGCAGCCACCGGTCTGCATCATGGCCTCCTCGCAGGGCCTGGCAGCAGAGCAGCACAGCTCACAGCGCACCGCTCCGCTGGCGCTGGCGCTCCGCGCTGCGCTGCGCCTGCCCCCGTAGAGCTCCGCGGATTTCACCTCGAAAGCGGGCCGCAGGCACGCTGCTGCGCTGCTGCTCTGCTGTGGGTTCGGGGCTCGTGTGCGGAAGCGCTGGCCCGGGCCGCAGCTGGTGGAGCAGTCGCTCCACTCCTCCCACCTCAACGCTGCGAGCATCTGCGAGCATCTGCGAGCATCGAGCTTCCGCTGCTTTGTGCTGCATAGACCAGAAGAAGCCTCTTGGCCTCTTGGCCTCTTGGCCTAGGATGGCCAAGGCCGCTCGCTCGGAGGCTCTTGGGCGCGGACAGGCCGAAGCTGCAGTCCACCGGGCAGGGGTCGGAGTTGCAGAACTCCCGCGCCGTGTCGTTGCCCGCCTCAGAGCCGCGCAGGTCAAAGGGCTCGCCGAGAGGGGCCCTGAGGCCCCAGCACAGGGGAGGCCGCCGCTCTGCTCCTGCTGCCTTTCGACGATTTCCCGCCCAACCCCCCCCTCTCTCTCTCTCTGTCTCTCTCGACCGGTCGACCAAGCTTGGCACTTCTTACTGCGCTGCTTCATCCGGGTGCCACCATCGCAGGTCACCGGACAGACACTCCAGTCCTTGGCGGCAAACGAAAAAGAAGCGCTCGCAGCGCTCGCAGCATCTCGCAGCTCGCAGAGCCACAAAGAGCCGCAAAGAGCTCCCAGCCGACCAATCGTTCCACTCGCAGGCCACGGGACCTAAGGAGCGGAGGAGTCTACGCAGGAGTCTTCCGGGCCCCGCTTCCGGCCGCCGGGCCCCGGGCAGTCCAGCACGTTGCAATCTGCCTCCTGCTCTGCCTGACCTTGGCAGCAGGCGAAAATGGAGGGGCGCAGGCAGATCCGGTCCGGCACTTTTCCCCTTTCAGCTCTTGGCCGACACAGGGCCTGAGAAAAGCCAGGAAATGCCAGGCTGCAAAATGCAACTGCACTAAACGACAAACGTCGCCGAGGTGCTCCCCACCGTTCTTCCTGCAGGAGATTGTCTCACAAGGGACTCAATGGGACCAAGCCATGTTTTTTGCAGTCCTGGGGATGGCAATGTCGCGAAAGCGCTTGATTTTGCCCCCACCACAAAGCTTTGAGCACGGAGTCCTCAACAAGACACCCTGTTTAGCTGTTTCCGATGTCTTTTCTACGACATCTTGAGTTCGCGCTCTGAAGACTTATCCACTTATACTTTTACTCTCGTTCCGTGCTCACAGCTCGTGGGCGAAGGCTTGCGGCTTGCTCTACACAGCTGCCAAAGAGAAGAAGTTCACTCTCTCCGAGGCGCAAGCCACTGGGTCCATTCGCTCCACTGGCAATCTCGCGGACCTCGCTTGCACAAGACTCAATACACGCAAAGTGCGGCGGCACACCTGGCGACTGCTCATTGCAGCACCAACGTCCACACCAACTTTGGCGAGGTACAAAACGCGGAGGGGTTGCGTATGATTATCTCATGATGCATGCTCACCTGTCCTGGTCGAAGGTGCTGCCATACTCGGCTTCGCGATACCGATGATTTTGATCTGCTCGGTACTTTGGCGGGTGAATCGGAGGCCCCCTCGGGCTTGTGTCACACTTCCCACCCAATCAATCCGGTCAGCATCACTAGCACGAAACGGCGTGCTTTTCCTGCAGTGTGACATCGTGAAAATCAGCTGCGCTGCAGTCGCACTTCCTGCCAACATGACCCGATTCATGAGCAGCTACCTCCCATATCTCTTCGTCCACATGAGATGCACCGCCTTAACATAGACAATGGACCAATTGTTGAAGATGTCAAGCAAAGATCATTGACCGTTTGCACCGAACCAGAACCACAGGGCTTAGTTCATCAAGGCTGTTCGACACAATCGGCAAATAAAGACAAATAAAGACAAGATCCAGACAAAAAAAGACAAATAAAACACAAATAAAACACAAATCAAGACAAATCAAACACAAACCAAGACAAATAAAAAAATACAAGACAAATGAAAACAAATAAAGACAGATAAATTGTGTTTACACGTTAAAAGTTTCTCGCACCCACAATAGTCCGGATGAAAAGCCCCCTCAATAGTGCAGCCTCCAGAACACCAAACCAGAATCCCATTTCTGTAGTGAAAGCCATTCAGCCCAAAGCTCCAAACTCTGGTTTTTTGTGTGGCTGCCAGATCAATGGGTTTCTAATGTACTACTACTATGCTACAACTAGTAGTACCGCACTACTACTACTACTACTACTACTACTACTACTACTACTACTACTACTACTACTACTCTACCACTACTACCATTATTATTACTACTTCTTCTTCTGTCCTAGTACCGCACTACTACTACTACTACTACTACTACTGCTACTATTATTATTACTACTTCTTCTTCTGTCCTGGTACCGCACTACTACTACTACTACTACTATTATTATTACTATTTCTTCTTCTTCTGTCCTAGTACCGCACTACTACTACTACTACTACTATTATTATTATTACTACTTCTTCTGTCCTAGTACCGCACTACTACTACTACTACTACTATTATTATTACTACTTCTTCTTCTGTCCGAGTACCGCACTAATACTACTACTACTACTATTATTACTACTTCTTCTGTCCTAGTACCGCACTACTACTACTACTACTACCACTACTACTATTATTATTACTACTTCTCCTTCTGTCCTAGTACCGCACTACTACTACTACTACTATTATTACTACCTCTTCTTCTGCCCTAGTACCGCACTACTACTACTACTACTACTACTACTACTACTACTACTACTACTTCTTCTGTACTACTACTACTATTATTACTACTTCTTCTGTCCTAGTACCGCACTACTACTACTACTACTACCACTACTACTACTATTATTACTACTTCTTCTTCTGTCCTAGTACCGAACTACTACTACTACTACTACTACTACTACTACTACTACTACTACTACTACTACAACTAGTATTATTATTGCTACTTTTTCTTCTGTCCTAGTACCGCACTACTACTACTACTACTACTACTACTACTACTACTACTACTACTACTACCACTACCACAACAACTACTACTACTTCTGTCCTAGTACTGCACTATACAACTGTACTAGTACTGTACTACTGCTGTACTACTGCTGCACTACTACTGTACTACTACTGTACTACTACTGTACTACTGTATTGTAGTACTGTGCCACTGTACTACTGTACTTCTGTGCTGCTGTGCTGCTGTACTACTGTACTACTACTGTACAACAGAGGAGCCCCAGACACCCAAGCAACATAGACCCTGGCCTCCCCAAACAACTAAAGATGACGAGAGAGCCGGACCCCCTGCGGATTAGGGACGTTCAGGAGGGGGGGGGGGTTGCCAACATCTACACAGCCGATCCCCTTGATCTGCAAAGCTATACAGTGCGGGGCAGGAGGACGCACGTTCGAGCGCACCTGATTGACAACGGAGCCAGAGCCGTGCCCCCGCAAAATTGCCGCCCCTCCCCCCGTCTCCCAGACAAACCACATGCAGAGGTACTAAGACGGCAAGAGCTGTAAGACGCGAGCAGCCCTGGGTGTTGCAGAAGTTGGACTCCTCCTCGTCGCCGGTGCAGGGCTTGCCGCCGTTCGACTGCAGAAGGCCGTCCGATGAAAGAAACCCAAACCGGAGCAGGCGAGCATGCGCCGCGCGGCCGTGGGGTTCCGGGCCCCGCCTCCGGCGCCTTGGTGCGCTTCCGGGACATGGTCCCGGCATCGCAGGTCTTGGAGCAGAGACTGAACTTGCTCCAGCCTGAAGAGAAGAGGTGTGCACAGAGGAGGCGCTTGGGCTGCTCTCTGCGCTTGAGGCTCTGGCTGGACCACGCGCAATCCACCGGGCAGAGCTGCTCGTTGCAGCTCTCCTGTGTGTCGTTTCGCGAGCACAGGACGCGCTCGGGCTTGGCCCCTTGGCCGCTCGCCGTCTTCTGGGTCTTGGGGTCACTGGAGGCGTCGGTCTCGCACTCCAGGCCACCTTTCTTCGCGGAAACCAAAGCTTTCGGCTCAAGCCTTAGGCAACCTTAGGCCCTTAGGCTCCCTGGCCCTAATTCTCGGTATCCCGCCCCATTCTGGCGCTACCTCGACGACTCTCGTCTGCATCCTGCAATCCACGCTCCACGGCTGCAGCGCTTCCCCTGAACAACTCTTCAGTCCTGGTGCCACCACCGCAGGAAGCAGAGCAGCTTCCCCTCAGAAGCACCAATTGCAAGCTCCCTCTCAGCAGACGAGAGGTCTGCAGGTGCTTTGCTGCAAAGGAGACTCGTGCCGCGTCTAAGAGAAGCACCAGTCGCTCCACGGCCTCAAAGCGAAGCGACGAAGCGACCTGCTCCTTTGCTGTGCTCCGCTCCCGCTCCACTCCCGCTCCGAGCGCGGAGCACCCACTTGCAATCCACGGGACAGCCTCGCATAAGCACTCTGAGCACTCTGAGCACTCTGAGCTGGCTCTCGGGCTGTGCGGCAGAGCTCCGCTCTAAAGAGCTCCACAGACCTTGGACGTTGCAGACGCCGTCTTCGTCCGCGGAGCCCGAGCAGGAGCGGCCGCCATGTGATGCAGGAACCTGATTCAAAGAGGAAGCTCAGACTCGACGCAAGGCCGCACTGCTCGCCCCAGCTGGGGGCCATTGGGGGCCTACCTGCTCGACGCGCTGGCGAGTGTAGGTGCCGCCGTTGCAGCTGCGGCTGCAAGTGCTCCAGGCTTCCCAGAGAGACCACCTAGCAGAGAGCAGAGAGCAGAGACTCCGCTCTTGAACTCTAACCTCCCCTTCTTCCTCACTTCGTCTCAGCGGCGCGTTTGGCACGGCGTCAGCGGCACGTTTGCGTCTGCAGCGTTTGCTCCGAGGCCGAGGCTGGCAGTGGATCGGGCAGGGGAGGCTCTCTGCGCACGTTCTGGTCTCGTTGAGCTTCGGATCACAATCCTTTTTGCCAGGGAGGGTCATCTCAAGAGCCGCAGTTCCGCAGCTCTGCGCCTTGCCGCCGTACGCGGGACCATTCCGAATACCCCGAAGTCGTGTCTGCGAACCTGGGCAAGGCAAACCTGGATTGCTGCTGCATGGCTGCATGACTGCATGGCTGCGTGGCTGCTGTTTGCAAGGCACCTTTGCCACACGTCATGGAACACTGCGACCACTGAGACCAATCCTGAAGAGATGCAATGGCGATGTCAGAAGGTCTGAAGCGGGTTTCCCATGCAGTTTCTCTGGGCCACAGACTCCCAGCAAACAATCGACTGGGCAAGCATCCAGCGAGCAGACCTGTAAGATGCGAGCCCTGTGTTCGGCGATCAGACTAGCTGGGTGGACAGTGGTGGACATTGACATGAGAGATCATGGGAGGCGGGAAGCTGCCATTGTGACCGTTAAGTCGAAGCAGCGTGGTACTAGCGATGCTTCGGGCTTCCGCTGCAAAAAATCTCACAAATCACACGGGCGCCACATGATGCACTCACCATCCCACGCTTGCAACGAAGTCAGGCCCATGTTGTTGAATGCAGTTGCACTGGTATGCCATGCCTTGTTGCCGTGTCTAGCTTATTGGAGTGATCTCTCTCTCTCTCTCTCCGTCTCGCTTGCAGTGGCAGTCTCCGGTGCCTGCTCGTCATCTTCGGTACCCCAGCAGACGTGGCCGCCATCCCTGAAAAAGCAGAGAATCGACAACGGGACGGCAAAAGTGCTTTTACGGGGCTCCGGCTTCTCGTACTTCTTCCTCGCCCGTGTCCTCCTGGAGACCTTGAATATTCACTTTACAGCACGCCACAGTGCAGGGAGCTGGGCCACGGGCGCCCGTTCCGCAGGTTACGGAACAAGCCTCCCAGTCGGTCCAGACCTGCAAGGTTAACCACAAGAGGCAGTCACTCTCCCAAAATCCCTCAAACTGAAGTACCCTCGCTTCTCGAAAGGCTTCGAACGAACTCCGTTGCTCGGTCTCTGACGTCCCACTCGCAGTCTGTGGGACAAACCGGCAGACTCTCGCAAGGCCGGCTGTCCGAGGCGAAGCCCTGAAAAGAGGATTGCACCATTGCGCGCTGCCTCCCGCCCTCCCGCCCTCCGCGCACCTCGCAGATGTCCCCCTCGTAGGCAGGTTGCACGGCGACGGCCCGCGTGCGCGCCTGCTGGCCTCAGGGAATCACACGGAGTTTCCTGGAAGAGTATGTAAAGACACCTGGCCTGAACCGCAAGAGCTCGTGCACTCCCCCCAGTCCGTCCAGTCCTCTGGGCGGTCGCCGTGCGTCGGTTACTTATCACATGCAGCACAAGGCTGAGCAAGGCTGAGCAAGGCTGTTTGGGCGAGCGGCCGTCCACTGACAGTGCACTGGGCAATGCGCTCTGAAACAGCCTCCAGCGAAGCACTGCTGGCGGCGGCTCGGCGGCTTGGTGCTCCCGCCGCGCCTCTTGAAGCTGACGTGGGTCCCGTGCACGGGATCCCTCCATAGTCTGCTTCGACCTGGTCGTGCGTCGAGCTTTGCAGCGCAGTGCAGCGCAGCCAAGTGGCTGGAGACTCTTTTTCCAGGCCCTGACCGCCACGCTGCGCTCACGAGCCTCCTGGCCGTCTCCGCAGCTGGTGCTGCAGCTGCCCCAGTCGCTCCAATCCTCGGTTTTTTCCCGCCGCGATTCCGCGATTCCATACCCGTTGAGTCGCCGGGGGCCCTGCAGCCAACCTGGCCAAGGGCAACTCGACCGCCATCTCTCTGCACCGGTGCCGGGTGCCCCGACCCGCAGTGCAGTGGGCAAAAGCGCAGGTTGCAGTCCCGCTCTTGGGAGAAGCCACCCTCGCAATCCTCCAAACAAGCTCTCGCCAACCACAAAGCGAGCTTTCAGTGCTCTTCGCGCCTTTCCGCCGTGCAGCATGGGCGTTCGGACCTCAAAGTGCGGAAAGTCTCCACCTCCGAGCTCCCGAGGAGCGCTCGGCCCCGCTCGGCCCCGCTAGGCACCCGGCATCCCGCATGCGCAGCCCGCGGCCTGGCAACGGAAAATCCCGCCAGGATCCTTTCCACTTCCCCCTTTCCCCCGCCCTCCCCCCCGGAACCTAGGCCGCAGGATGCAGAGCAACCGCGCCAGTCCTGCCAGTCCTCGCTTGCACTTTCTGCTCATGCTGGGCTGCTGGGCCGCTCTTTCTCTCTGTCTCTCTCGCTTCTGGGGTGCGCGCATTCCACTCGCAGTCCACAGGGCAGGTGTCCACGCTGCAGTACTTCTTCTCGTAGGTCCTTGGCGCCGAAGCGTTTCTTCACGTTGCTGTTATGCCCTTCCTTGAGGCACCAGCAAATTCCCGGCAGCACAGTCCCGACCACCAAAGAGGGCTGCTACCTCCGCATTGGGTCCGTGACACTTTACGGCTGTGGCGAGTCTTCCCCCAGCGCCTGCACCTGTCGCGATCTCTCTGCTTGACCGGGCCCGCAGGAGACACCTCGAGTGCAGCGAATTTCGCTGCGAGATCTTCGCACTTCCCGTCTTTCGGGCGAAGCGCTGCAGTCGGACCAAAGCGTCCAGTCCGAGAGCTTGCAGTCTATCGGGCATTGCTTCAAGCTGCAAGTCCCCGTCTGCTGAATCGACCTGAGGACACGATCGAGATGCCATGCCCTTTTCTGGGACTCTGGGCTCCGACGTCTGGTTTGATGGGCAAGGCTTCCCCAGCTCGTTCCCTTGCTCCTTTGAAGGCAAAGATGCTGCGGGCATTTGCTTTGTCTCAGGTGCTGAGGCCCCTGCCACGACCGTTCTGAAACGTTTGCCTGGCCAAGGCGCAGTTCAAGCCTCGATGTGCGAAGTGCGTCGAGGGCGGACGGTGTCCGGGTTCCGACTCGGTCTTGCAGGAGCGATCGCAGGGGCTCCACTCGCCTGAGTCAAGTTCCACCACAATGTTTCAATTATTTAACTGACATAAAAATTTCTGGACCCAAAGACCACGCATGTTCTTTGGTAGTTTCGTGGAGAGTTGGCACCGTTCTTTTCTCAGTCTCTCAGCAGCAAATGTCTCCTTGCAGACCTCGTGTTTGTCTCAAGCCCAAATAGTTGCTGCACGTCGAAATGCCCTGGAAGTAAGGGAGCAATGCCAGCGCTTGAGATGAGCATCTCGCTGCTCAATCACGCGACCAGCTGACTGCTGTGAGCAGACACACACACACACACTGAAGGATTTCGGCAAAGGGACGAGGGCAGGCGAGAACAAGAGTAAGGCAGGAAGTTACGCATGTTGTTTGTCAAACGCAACTGCTTTAAAACTAATCTGGACACCACAGGGGGCCTGTCCTTGCTCTAATCTGATCTTGGCACCTCAGGGGGCTGCCTTGTTGTGCAGGTACGCAGAATTGATCAGGTCATGCCTCCCACTCGCATCCACAGCTTCGTTGAATGTTGTAGGATGCAAGTGCCACACTCCCCTGCAATGATGCATGTTACGGTTTCGAAGCAAAATAAGGAGTGACTCTTTGTTCCCATGTGCTAAAGAAATTCACACGCACACACACACACGCACACGCACACCCACATGTGCAGATCTCCATCCACTCCGTACACACACACACACACACGCACACTCCCCAAGGCCCATTTCACGTCAATAATGCAATCATCTTGAACGAAGCATTTACGCAGATTGAGCGTCCCCAACCCATATCACGACAAGCTGGTAATGTGAACTCAGAGGATGATGCAAGCGAAAGAAAGGAAGCGCGCACTTTTTTACGTTTGATTCGGGCCTTCTTCATTTATTACGTTCTACAAAGCGCTCAAATTATTGTAACGAAACCGTTCTTCGGTTCCCTCCATTATAGGTAGGAGTTACTCCGTTCAGTCTTAAAGGCAACAGCCAGGACGGGAGAATGAACGGAAAAAGATATAAAGAAGAGAAGGTAATGAAAGCACGCTTCGCTTTTTGTTCATTACGTTGTTATTGGTTTGTCGTTCGCTTCATATCTTCTCCTAAACCCCTTGGGCCGTGAGTGCTGGAGATGTGGAAACAGTTCAATTGAAACCATGATAATGTGTTTCACTTTATGCTCCCTTGCTTTTGTTTCATTACATTAAACACAACACCAACGGGCACATGGCCTGGAGAACCACGCAAAATCTGCTGGGAGAGAATCTAGAATTCTCGAAGGTAAGGGGTGACGTGAATGAAAGGCCCAGAATATAAAGGCAAAGCAACACGGCACGTTTACTTTAATCGTTTTGCTTGCTACTCTCATCACTTTTCAATCATCCAGTAAAACGCATGGTTTGTTTCTCATGTTTGTTTGCAAGGGGACATAATCAAAGCGCGTGACAAACAAGAATCGAAAGCTTGCGTGCCAGACCCAGACTCAGCTAACAACAGCCCGCCATACGCTCTGTTTGTTCATTTCATTGGCCTTTATTGCGGGAGTTTGCTGGTTTGGGGTTCGCTTCGCTGTCCATTTTACAGTGACTTAGTGATTGCGTGGAGCTGTGAGACATGTGACCCACCGTCGATACCGAACAGCTCGGACATGTGTGAACCATCACTCATGCGAGACCACACGATCCAGGAGACCTGTCATGTCCAACGACATCGCGCTGCAGGAACCCCACAGAACGAAGTGAAAACAAAACGGACGAAACGACCCTTTACATCGACATCACCCAGCTCCAGACTACCATGCTCGTTTTGTTCACGGCCTTCATGTGTGTCACCGTCGGGCCGCTCGAGGACCATGACATTCGCGCGTGGAGCTCCAACATCAGGACGAGCTTCTTTGCCCATGGGCTGCCACCAGCTCCACGGAGGGCTGGCGTCTCATTCTCGAAGAGGTCTCGTCCTTGAGGCATCCCTTACCTTGACAACATAATCGGTGTCAGCTTCTCCTCAATGTATCGGCGCATGGAGATTTGGACCACAGAGAATGGAAAGGTGTGAGTCAAAATCAACATCAAAGACAAGTCAATTCATGCATATTCTCGGAGAGCTGCAATCGTCTTGCGCGGCGATGCTCCATGCCATCTCCAGGCAGAGCTGCATCTCCTGATTTCGTAGCCATCGCTTGCATTTGCGCTCAGACACAAAACCTTCACTCCACAAACCACAAACCACTTCCAAGGAATTCCCCGCAAGCAGCGGGTGCTCAAAGCTTCCTGTAGGAAGCTTAGCCACGTAGTCTGGCCTTTAAACCGACCTTGTCCGGGTAGAAGAAAGCCAGTGACTCTTTCTCCCGTTTTCCCATCACCTTCCCCGGACGCAGACCGCAGACACAGATAATTAGCCGGGGACTTCGTGAGCATCGAGCTCGCCAGGGTGTCCCCTGGAAGTGTTTCCAGTAGCCTGTGGAGCGCTGGTCGTCACCAACGCCCGCTACCACGTAAACCGCAACCTAACTGGCTGCACGGGCATACGCTTTTCCCGGCGCCTCCGGCGCAAACGTCCGAGCCATGCAAAAATGCACTGGCCAGCCAACCCCTTCGAATGTTCACGACAAAACCAAATGTCTTGAGCTGTTTATTATCGGTTTCACAGTAGCTATTCACTCCAACGCCATGTTTCTTAGTTAGCAGCGAGAATCCTGCGACATCGTGGGTAGCTGCTGACGTCACACTTCTCGGGTGATGTGGAGTGTCAAAACCATGGAAGATCAAGCCATTTGTCAGGGCGCCCTTGATGTTGTGTGGAAATGACCGCGGTTGTGGACAGTACTTTCCTGGGTGTGTGGAGTGCAACGGAGTGACGAGGTTCGAGAAGTATGCGCCTTCTGGAGCGGATGCATCTCGCATGACGGGGCATGTTCAACATCCAATTGAGAACTGTCCTAGAAATGACACCGGGATAAAAACGAAGCGAGAATTTCTGAGCGCAGTTCCATTGACCCATTACGCTCGTAAGCATCGAAGATGCGCATGTAGAAGTTCCATCGCCACCCACGATCGAATCTCACGCGGAAGCATCAACCGTGAGAAGCACACGACATCCACATGTTCCTCCTCGCATCCTGGGTTGGGGTTCACCTGGTAGTGACGCAGGTGGGCTCTGCTACATGTTGATAGCGCGCGTCCAGCTGAGTTGTCTGCCCAGGCTGCAGTTCATGACCACATCGAGTATATGTTGGGATTGGCCCGGCCATACTAACAGTGACCACAAACTCAGGGACCCGGCGAAGTGGGTCCCGGTTTCGTACCCCCCCTGAAGCATAAATTCTGAAGCCGAAATTCGGCGCCAAGATTCGGTCGGTGCTGGCTGAAGCCGAAAGTCGGCTGACGCTCGATTTCGGCGATATTCGATCCGGCAAGCGAGTGAAGCCGAAAATAGTCCTGAAGCCTAAATTCGGCTCACCAAAGGCAGACGCCTAAAATGATCTCGACGCCTAAATTCGGCGCTGAGACTGGTCGCTTGCCCGAATGTGGGAGGGGCTACCTGCGCACGGCGACGGGCTGTCATCAGCTCGGTGCCTTCAGCCGAAAATGTGCCTGACGCCGAAATTCGGCGCTCGAGGCTGCTCCCAGCCTGAAGCCGAAAATATGCCTGACGCCGAAATTCGGCGGTCGAATTCGCTGAAGCTTAAATTCAGTCTGCCGCGATGACTGATGACCCAGTCGTGCCGATACGGCTGGGCTCGCTCGCCGTGGCCGAGCGGCAACCACCCCGCGCCGCCATGCTCCTTGATCTGGTTGTCGATGGCGGGGGCAAGCTTGCTCCGCGCCGTGCTGCATGCAAGCTTCGCCCTGCCACCCTCTGTGAGGAATTCGTGGTACTTCTCCGGCTCTCGCTCTTGCTCTGCCATCGACCAGGGTTGCGATGCCTGCTGGTAGTGGCAGTGCCGCGCAAACTCGAAAGCAAGTGCGCTCGCGGATCGCGACCTCGCTCTGCATAGAAAGTCCAGGGCGGGCAGTCCGTCAGCTTCTTGCTTGTTTGGAGTTTGCGACACCGCAAGTCTTCTTGGACGCGCCTGCGCTCTGTAGGCAATTCCTCTCGTGCGACAGCCGCATCCAACAGGCTCAGTCCGTAGGCCAAGGCAATCTCCGTGACCTGGGTTGTCTTGACAGACTCCGCACGTGCGGGGTCCATGCTCTGCGCCTGGTCGACGAGGTTGATGCATTCCACCGAGGCGCGGCATGACAGTCGGTGGCCAAGCGCTTGCTCATGGCGTAGCCCGTCGGCTTGCCCTCGAGCTCCTGGGCCAGTTCTCCTTGAGCTTTCTGCCACTCCTTGGTTTCTTGCACGGCGATGGGCAGCCTCTTGTTCTGATAGTCGCAGCCATAGCCCGCCTGAGCGGCTTGATTTGTCTGTGCTTGCTTCACGACCTCGTCAACGTTCACGTCTGCTGCGCAGTCTTGGCCGCAGAAGTCGTCCTCGTGGGGCTCCGGCAGGATCGGGAAGCGGTAGGGCACCTGCACATCGCAGTTGCACCGCAATGCAGCCAGAAGTGCCGGGTGGGTTCCGTTCAGGTCGCGGTCGTTGACCGGCCCCCAGAGGGAGCCCAGAGCGCTGCGTTTGCCCTTCACCGGCAAGCCCATCTGCTGCGCCAAACCTTTGCGTCAGTTGCTCCATGCACTGGCCGCGGAAAGCCGGCCTTGCATTTGGTGGGATCCTTGGGATCTCTGCAATGCGCCAAAGGAAAGCGTGGTCCATCCGGGTCCGTCAACCGGGGAAGGTGCACGTGGTGCTGCTTGTGCTGCTGCAAGGCTTCCACGTCCTCTTCCTGAAAAGCCTTCTTCCATTGCTCCTTGTCCAGCAGTAAATGGACCGTCGCACGTGGGCTGTGTAGGCCGTGTACTTCTGCAGGAGAGCGCGCCTGTCGGGAGCTCCCAGCTCCAGCAAGTCCCGCCAGCGGCGTGAACTGGTGGTAGTTCTGGATGAAGACCTGCGCCAGCTGACGCCGAAAATGTGCCTGACGCCGAAATTCGGCGCTCGAATTCGCTGAAGCTGAAATTCGGTCGGCCCCCTTCAGGGCCGAATTTCGTCTTCAGGACCGAATTGCGTCTTCAGGGCCGAATTTCGTCTTCAAGGCCGAATTTCGTCTTCAGGCCCGCGTTTCGTCTTCGCGGCCGAATATCGTCTTCACGGCCGGCCGAATGTCGTCTTCAGGGCCGAATTTCGTCTTCATGGCCGAGTTTCGTCTTCAGCGCCCAATTTCGTCTTCATGGCCGAATTTCGTCTTCGCGGTAGAATTTCGTCTGCAGGGCCGAATTTCTCGTCCTCAGAGAAGCATTCCGGAGCCTAGAACGCTGAGTAATTCTGTCTTCGGGCCGAATTTCGTCTTCAGGACGAATTTCGTCTTCACGAATGAATTTCGTCGTCAGCGTGCCCCAAACCGAATTTCGTCTTCACAGGATTTTCGTCTTCATGGCCGATTTTCGTCTTCACATTTTCGTCTTCGGGCACGATTTGAGCTTCAGCTCCTTGCGAACAATTTCGTCTTCAAAAGCTTCGGAATTTCGGCTTCAGGGGGGGACGAAACCGGGACCCACTTTCCCGGGTCAATGTTCTAACACACGCACAAAAAAGAACACCCGGGAAATGTTGAAATAATGGACTTTCCATGATCATACTTATCATACTTCCTGACTTGTGCAACCTGAGGATCAGTGGCCTGGGACTACTTACGCGGGGCCTGGGACTGGGGAAGCTCTCCCTGTCGCCCCCTCTCTTTTTTGGGCATGGGTATGGGGTGGGCCTTAAGCGAGCCTACGAGTGGGGGACTCCGAACTTTCATCTATGAACCTTTTTGGGTCCCTATATTTTGAGCCTTATTTCCACCTTGCACCTGGCATCTCTTTTACGCCGAAGTTTGCTAAAAATGAAGCATGAATCGGCCGGCTGAACTGGCTGCAGTGCTTGATCGGCAAAGGCAACAGATGCAAGCTGTGAAATAAAAGCCGCGAAACAAAATGCGGAAAATATGATAGTGTTGCGTTGTCTGGACAATCTAGGCCAAATCAGGATCAGGACCGTCGAGACAACTACCTTCGAAAAGAATCTGCTTCGCACAGACTGGCTTCTTTTTTGGCAGGGGGCGGCGGGGCAAGCCGGGCTGCCGGCCATACTAACGTGTTTTTTTGCTGGCCGGCAGGCCGCCGTGCCAGGGGGTGCTGAGGAACTGGGAGCTGCTGGCCTTACTGGGCTTCTTTACTTGCAAGTCGCTCATATCTTGAATGGTAGCTCACGAAGCAGCTCGCAGAATTCCGGTTTCCCAAGTCATTGCCGCTCCCACAATACTTCCGGCATGCCGGCCTTGTTGCACTGCAACCCATCAGCATCTCTTCTTGCACGATGTAACAGGACCATGCAAAAACTATTAGGGCCTAGTCTTCCACTACGCAGGAAGCACCACCACCTTTGCAATGAGTGGCCAAGCCAAGCTTACCACATCACACATCGCAACTGCTTGACTACGAGCCTCGAGCCCGCCGAGAAGTCCTCAAACCGTTCCAAAGCCGGAGGTGCGCCTTCGAACATGCACTCCGGGTTCTGCACGACGTTCTGTAGATCAGCAGGCAGGCCGGCCGTTGCATGGCAGGTTTTGGTCAGATCTGCTAAGTGGCGTGCAAGCCTCGGCAGTAGCAGGCGGCAAGGCGCCAGCGCGGATCCATTCGGACCGTGCCAAAGGAATTCCTGGCTCGTCGTGTAGTCGAGGAGCTGGGATTCACCAGACAAGCACCGTTGGCCATGATCCGGCCGCGAACGGCGTGGCAGAGCGGAACATTGGGTTGCTGAAGCAGCAACTGCGCGAATTCTTGATTAAAGGTGAAGTGCCCTCGCGGTATTGGCCCATTCTCTTTCAAGAGGCTGCGAGACAACTGCGAGACTTGACATTGGGGCGATCCTTGCAGGGTCAAGCCAAGCTCCATACCCAGGTGACAGCGTCGCGATCAAGATCAACAATCTGGGTCCCCTGCATGGATGTGCGCGCGGAAACTGCAATCTTCATTGGCCACGCGGGCAAGTTCACAAACGGCGCATATGTGGAGGTCAGAAGAAATGGCCAGAATGCAGTTGTCATGGTGACACGGTTGCCAGCGGTGATCAAAAAGCCAGAGCGACGCTGGAGGACCTATGAATCAGATTTTCTCTGGATTTCAAACGATGGTCAGGTTCGTGATGCGGATACCATCCGGGATAAAGGCCAAAGTCCATTAGAGGGATACCCGTTGGCAGCAGTGGCAGCAGCATCATTTCCACAGGCGGCGCAGCCTGTTCCTGAGCATGGGGATAAGACGCTGAACTGGCAGAAATGCCATTTGCTTTCGTATGAAAAAGAACAACTTGCCAATCAGACCGTGGAGAAGCTTCTGGAAGCGAGCATCGCACCGGCTCAAGCGGAGACGGTAGACCTGAAGGGCTTTTATAGAGGGGACCGACAGGAGCAGTGGAAAAGTTCGCTTGTAAAGGAGTATGGCAAGATGAAAGATGTTCTTGAAGAGGTGACCCGCGGTCAGCTACGTGAGCGACTTGGATTGCCAGAGGAGATGCGTCTTCCTCGTGAGATTCCATCGAAGATTGTTGCGACGCTCAAGCCAAGCGATGACGAGACTGTTGCAAATGAGGACGGGCTTGCAGCGAAAAGCCGATTGTGCGCGCGTGGAAACTTCGAGTCTGGGCTCTGGGTGGATTGGACGTCGAAGCCGCGTTGCTCAACGTAGACATTTCCTCACCGTTTGCGTCAGGGGATTTAGTGATACTTGAGAAGTACATGGGATAAGCTCTTGCACTATCGCTACAGCGGTGGTCCTGGGAATCCTGGGGGCAGTGATGCTGCAGCAGATGCGGAGTGGACCTTCCGCATCGTTTCAGATGCATCCCTGGCGCCTGGCGGCGCACGATCCCGAAGCGAAATTGCTCTGTTTCTGGGCGATCACCTTGTGTATTGGAAATCGCAGCGGCAGTCGATTGTGGCTTGGTCAGCGACAGAGTCAGAGATAGAGGCTACCGCAGTGGCGATCCAAGAAGGCATCAAGCTACATGCGGTGATTGAGGAGTTTCTTGCATGTAAGATGCGGAGTTACTTGCATGTAAGATTCACATCGTTGCCAACGGCGACAACGCAGGGGCTATCCCCTTGATCACTCGACAGCGGTTTCACGAACAGACTATGGGAACGAGACACTTCGCGATCCGTTGTACATACATCAGAGACCTGGTGTGGCTGCACAACATTGAGGTTCGGCATCGTGGAACAACCGAGCTCGAAGCCGATGGACTTACTAAGGTCCTGGGAAAGCGAATCTGGCCGCGGCACGCGTGCAGCTGCGGATTATTTATGTGATGGGCAGGTCGTTGATAAACCGTTCTGCTCATGATCTTTACGTGCAAGGTCCACCCTCAGGAGTGGCATGTTCTTTTGCGACATGGGCTCCGAAGGAATAGTCCAGAGTCTGTGTTAGGGTAGGAAGGCGCAGTTGTTCCTCACTGGAGGTAAAGAACAGAGTCAAGAGCCCGAAAAAAGAAAGAAAAAGAGGCCATAGGCTGGTCCACAAATCCCATACGGGCCTGGGGAGTACGCTGTTGCTCTGTCCTCTATGCGCCATTGTGTGTCTTTTCTAGTTCGGAGATCTGGCCGAGTTTGAGTCTCAGCACGCGCGGACTCGCACACGCCGAGAAGGAGGAGTGTTGATAGTAGGCCAGATGCTCCATGATGTTCCAGCTAATGCTCATGATGGTCGAAGTACCCATCTAAGAAGTATGGCTGAGTAATTAAAGTCGCAAACACATTTTGGTATCAGGCGGTTGCCGACTCAATAGTGTTCGACTTCTTGTGCACATGTACATTCATGTCCACGTTCGACATGCGCCGGCTCACCTTGCTTAGTTCGCTCAGGTAGGACTGTAAGAATTCCTTACCGGAGGTGAAGGAAAAAATGCAGACCTCGAAACAAGAAAGTTCAAGAGTGACAAAGGCCTCGGGGCGGCCGCAGAAGTAGGTAGCGAAGTCTCACGAGTGTCACACATTTCTGTTTGTTTGCGCATGCACGTTTCCAGTTTGGGCGACATTGGCATTTGGCTCAAGTTGCGAAAAAAAGCACTGAACAGCAAGTTTGGGTTTGGGATTTGACGACGACGACGCACGGGCTTTCAGCCTCAGCTGCTGTTGCTGTGTCCAAAGGCCATTCCACATTCAGTGCAGGCCTTACCGTACATCAGCTGCCATCTCAAACCCCCATATTCTCCATAATCCTTGTTGTGCCTGTTGTGACGCCTGCACGCGCGGTCCGCGGGAGTGCTCGGGAACACCAGGGTCTTGGGGTTTAGGCCCCGGTTCTTTTGGTCCTAGGATTTCCTTGTAGGAAGGACAAAGCGGTTGCCTGGCCAGTATTGCTGGCCCAGTAACCGTCTACTTCTTCCGGAAGTCATTGTAGACCGTGAGCGTGATCATGCAGTGCGACGTGGATGAAATGGCCACTGACTCGTGTCATACTCCTCGTAGGGCGCAGGGTGCTCTAACAAATGTGCCTGACCATCTCAGTCCTGTGACGGATACCATGAGTCCAGAGCAGAACACAAGGGCATTGACACCAATAGCCGGCGCTCATAACCGACAGGAGGCAGCCGCGCTCCGCTGCGGTCACCCCCGCAGCATAGCGCAAATCGAGATCCAGAGCCGGGGCTGGCTCTGGACCTCCGGGGCGAGGGTGAAATTGAGGGCAAGAGTATCAAGGGACTGCGACATGCTGAAAAAAGCCTGTTCCCCAGGCCCCGGCTCCCCGCCGACTGGGTCCCAGACTGCTCGACTGAAGCCGAAAAACTCGCAAGGCAACACCTGCGCAAGAGTAAGGAGAGGGAGGGGCAAACCGCTTGCATGCCGACACACGACCTGCACACGCAAGACATCTGCAAGCCCAACAAGCGGAGCAATCACGCACAGCCTCTCTTTCTTTTACACGCTCGCGTTCACGAGCCGCAACAGGCGACCCAAGGAGGGCAAGGAGATGCCCCCCGGCCGAGGTCCTCATACGGGAAGCAAGCTTGCGGGATATCGCGGCGCTCCTGGATGTAGCAGTGCACCAGGGCATTGTGACCCTCTCAGAGGGTATGCTTCACCAGCGGCAAATTGGCCCGGAAGTCAACTCCCCACTTCCAAAAGCAGCTGCCTGCCGTTTTGGATCACACTTGAGCCAAAGTGGCAGCCAGCAGCAAGTTTAGAATGATGCATGTGCACCCAAGCCTGCCAAACTCAACACATGTATACGCAGCTCGCTGTTGGGTGGGGTGGTCGGCGGTCGGGCCGCAACGCTAGTCAGATTAGTTTCTGAGCCGTCAGAGGCCGCGCCGAAAGGTTTGCCACCTGTAGCCGCTGCTCAAGGGACCAAAACTCTGTCTCTCGCTCTCTCGCTCGCTCTCGCTCGCTCTCTCTCTCTCTCTCTGAGTGGTTCGGTGTTTCTTTGAGATTCTCGTGGGGGATACTGGTCCAGGGTTTAGGGTCTAGGGTTTAGAGTCTAGGGTTCAGGGATCAAGGCTTAGGTTACTGATTTAGGGTTTAGGGTTTACGGTTTAGGGTCTAGGGTTTAGGGTTTAGGGTCTAGGGTTTAGGGTCTAGGGTTAGGGTTTCGGGTCTTCTTTGTTGCATCAAAATGGCCTTTTTTGATGTCTCGGCTCACACACTGCATAGTCTCGGCCAAGTCACGGTCACTGTAAAACGGATACTGGTCCAGGGTTTAGGGTCTAGGGTTTAGGGTGTAGGGTTTTAGGGTTTAGACTTTAGGGTTTTAGGGTTTAAGGTTTAGGGTTTAGGCAGGGATTAGGGTTAAGGTTTAGGGTTCAGGCTTTAGGGTCTACGGTTTAAGGTTTAGGGGTTTAGTGTCTAGGGTTCAGGGTTTCGGGTTTACGGTTTAGGGTTTACGGTTTAGGGTTTTAGGGTTTAGGGTCCATGGTTTAGGGTTTAGGGTTTACGGTTCAGCAGCTCTGACTTTGGAAATTTCTTGTCAAGCTATTTCTTGTCAAGCTATCTTCCAGAAAAAACCCCACATAGAATCCCCTCACATTAGGAATAACGGTTGTATTTATTTCAGCTTGAATTCAACAGACAATCTTTTACATACCATGAACAATGAAATTATGATCTTACCCATTAGTTTGAAGTAAGTACTAAACAACTGTTGAGCTACATATTGACGCAGAAGCTTGACAGAACATACTATATATTTCAGACAGAAACTACACAACAGACATCTGAGGCAGCAAAATTCACAAGCTGAAACTCGGCAAGCAAAAAATCCAGAGTTCACAAGATCCGACAGGTAGAAATTAGAACTTACAAAAACTGTTCAAGACAATTGAAATTGACGATCACGACATCGCTTTATGATAGCAACGACAGCCATCAGCTATGAACTTCCTGCACGAGGCTGAAGAACTCAAGCCAAAGGCGGAGAACTCCAACGGGTAAGGGCTTGAATGTCTAACCGCAATGGCGGAGAACTTGAAGAGTAAGGGCTTGAATGTCTAACCGCAATGGCGTAGAACTGGAAGAGTAAGGGCTTGAATGTCTGACCGCGGTGGCGGAGAACCTGAAGAGTAAGGGCTTGAATGTCCAACCGCAATGGCGGAGAACTTGAAGGGTAAGGGCTTGAAATGGCTTGAATGTCTAACCGCAATGGCGGAGAACTTGAAGGGTAAGTGCCTGAATGTCTAACCGCAAAGGCGGAGAACTCAAAAAGCGGAGAACTTGAAGAGCAAAAGCTTCAATGTCTAACCGCAATGACGGAGAACTTGAAGAGTACGGGCTTGAATGTCTAACGGCAATGGCGGAGAACTTGAAGTATAAGGGCTTGAATGTCTAACCGCAATGGTAAAATACCCCTCCCCACCCTCGAACCATGGCCTAAACCTACACCATAGTGCCTAAACCGCTTAACCCCGATACCGCGAGCCTAAACCGTAGGGCCTAGACCCTAAGGTCGAAGCCCCAGCCCTAAACCGTAGGGCATAAACCCTAGCGCCTAAACCCTAGAGCCTAAACCGCAGGGCCTAAACCCTAGAGCCTAAACCGTAGCGCCTAAAACCTAGGGCCTAAACCGTAGATAAACCGTAGGGCCTAAACCCCAGCGCCTAAACCATGCCTAAACCTAGGGCCTAAACCCTAAAGCCTAAACCGTAGGGCCCCTAAGCCCCTAACCGTAGGGCCTAAACCCTAGACCCTAAACCCCAGAGCCTAAACCGTACGGCCTAAACCCTAGGGCCTCAACCCCAGGCCCTGAACTAGCGCCTAAACCCTAGGGCCTAAACCCTAAAGCCTAAACCGTACGGCCTCAACCCTAGGCCAAAACCATAGGCCAAAACCTTAGAGCTAGGGCCTAAACCCTAGGGCCCTAAACCCTAGGGCCTAAACCCTAGGGCCTAAACCACGAGTTTTGATCAATTGCCACGAGTTTTGATCAAATGCCACGAGTTTTGATCAAATGCCACGAGTTCTGATCAAATGCCACGAGTTTTGATCAAATGCCACGAGTTTTGATCAAATGCCACGAGTTTTGATCAAATGCCACGAGTTTTGAGCAAATGCCAGGAGTTTTGATCAAATGCCACGAGTTTTGATCAAATGCCACGAAGCCTATAAAGTTTAAATTACAATAGGTAGAGGGGTTTAGGCTTTAGGGTTTAGGGTTTACGGTTGAGGGTTAGAGTTTAGGGTTTAGGTCTAGGGTTAGGGTTTAGGGTTTAAGATGAGGGTTAGCCGAGACTGGGCCGTGACCCGGCCGAGACTTGTGTTTAGGCTTTAGGGTTTAGGGTTTTAGGGTTTTAGATTTAGGGTCTAGGGTTTAGGGTTAGGGTTTAGGCAGGGATTAGGGTTAAGGTTTAGGGTTTAAGGTTTAGGGTTTAGGGTTCAAGCTTTGCGGTCTACGGTTCAAGGGTTAGGGTTTAGGGTTTACGGTTTGCCGTTGAATGGCACATAAGCGGGTTTTCTAGCGACAATGTAATTTCTCGAGTGCATCGTAAGTTGGCGATGGGCTCTAGGATGTAGGGTTAGCCGAGACTCGGCCGGGACTCGGCCTTTAGGGTTTAGGGTCTGGGCTTTGGGGTTTAGGGTTCAGGGTTCAGCAGCTCTGGATCGAGCAGTTTCTAGTCGAGCTTACAAGTTCGACTTCGAATAATAATCCCAAAACATTAAAAAAATACAAAGTTTCATTAAACCCTAAGGCCCAAACCCTAAGGCCCAAACCCTAAGGCCCAAACCCTAGAGCTAGGGCCAAAACCCTAGTGCCGAAACGGTAAGGCCCAAACCCTAGGGCCGAATCCCTAATGCCCAAACCCTAGGGCCGAAACCCTAAGGCCCAAACCCTAGAGCCGAAACCCTGAGGCCCAAACCTTAGGGCCGAAACCCCAAGGCCCAAACCCTATGGCCGAAACCCTAAGGCCCAAACCTAGGAACCCTAAGGCCCAAACCCTAGGGCCGAAACCCTAACGCCCAAACCCTAAGGCCCAAACCCTAGGGCCGAAACCCCAAGGCCCAAACCTAGAGCCGAAACCCTAAGGCCAAACCCTCCCTAACCCTACGGCCGAAACCCTAAGGCCCAAACCCTGGGGCCGAAACCCTAAGGCCCAAACCCTAGGGCCGAAACCCTAAGGCCCAAACCCTGGGGCCGAAACCCTAAGGCCCAAACCCTAGGGCCGAAACCCTAAGGCCCAAACCCTAGGGCCGAAACCCTAAGGCCCAAACCCTGTGGTCCGAAANCGAATTCCATTAAGGTTGGTCCGAAATTGCCTTGCCCACGAATTCCATTAAGGTTGTGCCTTGCCCACGAATTCCATTAAGGTTGGTCCGAAATTGCCTTGCCCACGAATTCCATTAAGGTTGGTGCAAAATTGCCTTGCCCACGAATTTCTTTAAGGTTGGCCCGAAATTGCCTTGCCCACGAATTCCTTTAAGGGTGGTCCGAAATTGCCTTGCCCACGAATTCCTTTAAGGGTGGTCCGAAATTGCCTTGCCCGCGAATTCCATTAAGGTTGGTCCGAAATTGCCTTGCCCACGAATTCCATTAAGGTTGTGCCTTGCCCACGAATTCCATTAAGGTTGGTCCGAAATTGCCTTGCCCACGAATTCCATTAAGNCCCACGAATTCCATTAAGGTTGTGCCTTGCCCACGAATTCCATTAAGGTTGGTCCGAAATTGCCTTGCCCACGAATTCCATTAAGGTTGGTGCAAAATTGCCTTGCCCACGAATTCCTTTAAGGTTGGCCCGAAATTGCCTTGCCCACGAGTTCCATTAAGGTTGGTCCGAAATTGCCTTGCCCACGAATTCCATTAAGGTTGGTCCGAAATTGCCTTGCCCACGAATTCCTTTAAGGTTGGTCCGAAATTGCCTTGCCCACGAATTCCTTTAAGGGTGGTCCGAAATTGCCTTGCCCACGAATTCCATTAAGGTTGGTCCGAAATTGCCTTGCCCACGAATTCCATTAAGGTACCAGGCTTTAACGGAACGGGTGCTTAAGGTAATTCCAACCACCGAAATTGCCTTGCCCACGAATTCCATTAAGGTTGGTCCGAAAAAAATTGCCTTGCCCACGAATTCCATTAAGGTTTAAATATACATGTGAAAGAGAGGTTTAGGGAGGGTTTAGGGTTTAGGGTTTAGGGGTTAAGGTTTAGGGTTTAGGGTTTACGGTTTAGAGTCCAGGGTTTAGGGTTTAGGGTCTAGGGAGGGTCTAGGGTTTAGGGGTAGGGTTTAGGAGGGGTTTTGGTGGTTTGGGGGGTTTAGGGTGCTGAGGGGGATTAGGGGCTTAGGGGGCTTAAAGGGGGTTTAGAGGGTTTAAAGGGTTTTTTAAAGGGTTTCAGGGGGTTAAGGGGGTTTACGGGTTTTAAGGGGCTCAAAGGGTTTAGGGTTTAGGGTTGAAGGTTTAGGGTTTATGGTTTAGGGTTTTAGGGTTTAGGGCTTAGGGTTTAGGAGGAAGGGTTAGCCGAGACTGCGGCTTTGACCCGGCCGAGACTTGTGTTTAGGCTTTAAAGTTTAGGTTCTAGGGTTTAAGGCTTAAGGTTTAGGGTTTAAGGTGTAGGCAAGGATTAGGGTTAAGGTTTAGGGTTTAGGGTTCAGGTTTCACGGTCTACGGTTTAGGGTTTAGGGGTTTAGTGACCCGGCCGAGACTTGTTTGGGCTTTAGGGTTTAGGGTTTTAGGGTTTAAGGTTTAGGGTCTAGGGTTTATAGGGTTTAGGGTTTAGGCAGGGATTAGGGTTAAGGTTTAGGGTTTAGTGTTTAGGGTTCAGGCCTTGCGGCCTTACGGTCTACGCTTTAAGGTTTAGGGGTTTAGGGTTTAGGGGTGGGTTTAGGGTTTTACAGAAAGCTGTGCATTCAGGTCATGGCAGACGTGCTGCGATCGCTTGGGCTCAGGGAAGGCACGGAACATGAGCCCTTGGGTCAACGCAGATCGCTCGAAAGTCGACGTTGTTTTCACTGTGTTAACATGTGTGTCGTCACTTTAGAAGCTGACATAAGCTTTTCGCAACTACAGGGGTTTTTTGTGCAGAAGGAAAAAATAAGACCGCGCGCTCGCCCATGGAGCATAAGACGTGGTGATCATCTTCTTGGCAAGACCAAGGTTTTCTAGGTTATGACCGCCCAACCGCTACCTGGGGGAACTCCAAATGGAGTCTCCGCTGATGACCAGCCGGGACCGAGTATACGTCCGGCTACAGAGGAGGATCAAGGTGGATCCTTGACTTCACAGGAGAATGC
>BGNK01004739.1:12129-56050 GCA_003297005.1 Symbiodinium sp. clade A Y106 | reverse complement strand
TGATAATACTGTACCAGTCGAAGCCAAGCCGTGCAATACGGCTGATAACCTATAGTTGGTAAGAACCACTGCACACACGCACTGATTATAGATGTCCGTATAAGTGATAACAGGTTATATCATGAAGCGCAAGGAGACTACACCTTTTTCCTGTTAGAGCACTTGTGCCATAATCCGTCAGACAACATGATACTTCACACGTGCACAAACTACAGGTACATCGCAGCGGCGTCTAGCTTCAGGATGGCCCACCATACGCACTCACAGAACCGTAAGCCGCAAAGCCCCGCTGCCCCCAAACCCCGTTATCCTGTCAACCCTGGGTACCCGAAGCCCAAAACCTCGAATTAGCCAAGCAGGAAAATTCCTCGGGCTCTCCCTACTCCAATGCTACTCCAATGCTTTTGGAATCATACAAGCCACCTTAGACCCAGGGCCCACTATAGAGGTCCCAGTGATTAATACTAAACGTAATGTCCTCTGGTAGTCCTTCTGCAAGTATACTGAACCCTTCCTTATTAAAGCCCCTACACGCCGCAAGCTGGCAGCTAGGGTATCCAGCTCCCCCAGCCCACCCGTAACTCTAAAGGCCCTACAACAACCCAAAAGCGGGAAGCTCTAAAGCCACAAACATGGGAGATCCTAAAACCCTCAAGCTCCAAAAGCCCGAAGCTCTGTACCTTTTACAATAACTATATAATACTACGAATACTACTCAGAATACTAATAAATTATACCAACATTATTTTAAAAAAATCACAATACTAATAGTAAAGAAACAAATACCAATTATTGCTAATAATACTAATAATACTAATCTAATAATAAGCATCTCCAGCTCCGGAAGCTCCAGAAGCTCCAGGCCCAGATCTGGAAAGCGCCGCTGGAACTGGCGCAGCGCCGCCAGGCAGGAGAGGCAGGGGCTGATCGTGGTGAACCTTGAGAGCTTCCGGCTTCGAGGGCTTTAGGGTTTTACCAGTAGGGCTTTAGGGTTTTAGGGGTTTTGATTTGCTGTTTTATGAGTTTATGGTGAACCTCGAGAGCTTTAGGGTTCTATAGTTAATAGGGTTCCCTTTAAAGGGTACTATAGTGGTGAATCTTGAGCTTTGGGGCCTTTGGGTTTTAGGTCATTGATTTGTGCTGCATGGTTGAGTTTCTGGTGAACCTCGAGCTTTCGACGATCACACTCGCACAAGGCAGGCAGGGCTCCACATAGTCCACAGTATCTCCACTAATCAGAGCAGAGCAGAACAGATTTTTTGCGGTCGATCATGGGCACCCATCAGGTCACAGCCTAATCTCGGTGTTCTGCGCACGTCAACAACGGCTGTGCTCTGGAGTAGAGAAGTGAAACATTGTCGAGCCCCAGCCGCAAAGGCCAGCCTGAGTAAAGTTCGAGTGGCACCAAGCTTTGCCACGCGGCGGGATGTAGACCACTGACCAAATTCGAAACCGGATAGGGGAATGCAGCAGAGACCCTATCATCTTCATGGTTACGGCTCTTCAGGCCTAGGCGTATTTGTACTCAGTGGTCTACAGTGCTGACCTCGGGTTTAAACCACTGCCCTCACTGCCGAAGTGGTTTTGTTGTCGATCCGCTTCTGGGCATCTGCCTGGAGCTCTTTCAGCTTCTTCAGCTCTGCCAGCCTGACACCCATCGGGAGCTCTTCACCGAGTCTGGCATACTGCTCCTCAAGCCTGCCCAGGACTTCCTCTCTCTGGTTCTTCTCCTGCAGCTGCTTCACCTTCTCCTTGTCGCCGACCCCCCGAGACATGTTCTCATCCAGGCGCTGCTGTGCTTTGGCAGCTGCCATCTTTCTGCGCTCTTCACGCTCGGCCTCGCTGATGTCTTCTGAAGCGTCGGCGTTTGAGCGGCCAATGGTTGTCGCCATCTGCGGCCGGGGTGGTGGCGAGGTGACAGCAAACTTGGAGTCTTCCTCCATGTCCCGGTACTTGCTGCGGAAAAGCCATCGGCAACACTTCATTCGAAAGTGGGGAGCTTCTGCCGACGTCTAAGACGACGGTAGCGTCCAGCACGAGATTCACGTTTAGGGTTTAGGATCAGGTGCCTGGCATTCTGACGACCTCACACCCCCAAACCCTCAAACCCCACAGCCCTCCAGATGGAAGCTTCATGCCTAATTCGGGAGTTAGGGCTAGGGACTTTAAGGCTCTGATCGCTTCAGTGCTTGTAAGGCTTTGAAGATGTAAGGTTTCAGAGGATTGAACATGCGCATGCTGCTGCAAGAGTGAAGCCAGAAGGGCATCAGCAAAGAGTTCAAGACGTGCAACAGCAAAGCTCCTTGAAGACCTTGGTATGCAGGCAAAAACACTCAGGCTCGAAATCCGAAACCATAAAGCCTACACTCTGAAACCCTAAACCCCCAACTGCCGAGTAACACAGACACCACCCCGACAAGCTGAGAGGGCGCCGCTGGGCTGCCAGAGATAATCCGTGTCAGCTCCTTGGTGGCTTAGCGGATTAGGATTTAAGGCTCTTGGATTCTCTTGCCTCCCGTGCGGCAAGGACGAGCATGCAGAGCAAAGGCTTCTGGGGCTTCGCAATTTTGAATGTTTGGGCTTCGCGTTCTGAGAGTTTGGGGCGAGGGTTTGCGCTTCAGGGCCTGGAATCCGAACCTGGTAAGTTCACCGCACCACTCGCTTTAAAGGCTTTCCACCTAATGGCATGGACGGGTGCCTGTGACCCACAATGTTGCATTTCTCGCTGCACCTTCCTAGGAGGCTCCCGGTGCTACGGGACGAGTCAAACTTTGCAAAGTGATTTGGCCCTAAACGCCATGCCTACTGGCCTAGTTGCCGCATCCGTAATCCCCAAATTCCTAGGCCACCAACCCAGACTTCCGCTTCAAAGCCAAAGCCCCGAACCCTAGCCTTAACCCCCCACCCAAACCCCGGAAACTCAAGATACACCCTTATGAAATCTATGTACCGAAACGATAACCCGCAAAACCCTCAGCCTAAACTCTAACACAAAGTCCCAGGTTCAGAAAGCGCTTGAAACTCAGCACACAGCTCTCGGTTCACCTGGTAGCAGGGTTAAGGAAAATTATTTGCAAAGCTGGGGCTCAAGGACTTGGGGTTCAAGGGTCGAGGACTGAAGTTACGTGTGGGGTGTACCCAAGACGATTTCGTTCTGGGCTTCTGAAGGGTCCCTGCAGGTGCGGGCACTCAGAGCTCCTCCGCAGCTGGAATGCTCATAAATCCAGCAGGCTCAAATCCTACAGACGAAAGATAAATCCACAAGCGTGTGTAAATCCGACCCCTGAATCCCAAGTGGAAAGTACCCGAAGAACTGGGCAGCACTTCGACCCAGAGCCCATGGAAGTCCCAAGCCTCTCACTCCGAAAGCCGCCCGGAACGCTACATCCCGGCGGGGGAATCCCCGAAAACAGGAATCCATAGACCCCAACTTAGACCATAGAAGCCTTAAGCCTAAGATCCAGCGCCGGATAACCAGGAGGCACAACATCCGATTTGACTGCTTGCTGTCTTTATGGTGCCTTATCCGGATCGGCTGTGATTTGGGACTTTGGAGCGCCAAGCCTCTGTTCACTAAATGGCAGAATCCCTCCTGCCCACCGACAAGGAGCTTCGAGGAGAGTTACTAAAACGCAGCCCACGAAAGCCGAGAACCTCAAACCTGGCTCTTCGAAACCTTCAAACCCCATTTTCGGAGATCCCTGGCCAAACACTTATCCCTCTCAGAATGATAGCAAGGTGATGATGCAACCTCAAAGAGTTGAAGGCTACCTACGCAGCTACTAACAGGCCTATTCAAGCCCGAAACTCGAAGAACCGATTGGGGTCGTACTATAGCGGCCTTATCATAACTAGAACAGGGTTTTTGGGGCCCATTACAGTATCAATATAATAAGGAACACCAAAAAATGTAGGCAATTATTAAGGCCGCTACATTAGGTCCAAGCCCGGTCACCCGGCCACTGAGCGGGAGCCGAATCGCCTGAAGTTGAGATTGGGGACCACCCTGTCCTCCTGGAACAGTTCGAGCAGGTTGGAGGGTCCAACTCCTAAGCCCTATAAACCCTGAGCCTAATCCTGAACCTAGAGCGTGGAAGTGTCTTGCGTCGGGGCGATCTCTTCCCTTTGGTCAGGTGTGGGTGTCCGGTTTACGGCTTGTGGCGTTTGGGGTTGAGGCTTGCAGACTTTCAAACCTAGAGAGTGTATGTGGCAGAGACCTCGCAGCCGGTGCAAGGGGCCTCTGTTTCGGCAGTGGGTGCCAGTTCTTCGGGTTGAAAGCTCAGCCCGCGGATTCTGAGACCGGAATACTTTCCTCGCACGTTTCAGGGAATAGAGAAAGTAACCCTGGAAACCTGACCGGGGTCTTAGCATGGTTGGCCTTATGCCTTATGCTTCCCTCTGTTTGGCCATCAAACAGAAGCACGACAGACGTTTTAGGGTTCTTGGCGCCCGGGTTCAATGGCCTTTGGGGCTCAACCATGCTTGGTTGCTCGCAACACCCAGAACAGTTCCTGAATTTGAAGGCTCAGCTTCGGCATCGAAGGGCATAAACGGCATAAACCTTTCTCGCAGGGCCAGCAATCGATCTGTAATCGGGGCGGTAGTGTATGAGTACCACATGCGTGCCTACCTACGCCCCTCCAGGCAGATAGCAAACATGGAAGAGAATTCTACATTATAGATTATACTATACGTTTTATACTATATCACCAGATAATACACATATTTATTTTCTATATGTACATATATATATATATGTTTATATACACCATCCCCGTCCCGATTCGTAGAGCAGCTGCCCGCTCCACTCGCAGACAGGATCCGTGGATCCTTCCGGGGCCGCGGCGTACCTCGTATTGCATAGGTCACAGGGGCTCGATACTCGCCCAAGGCTGACACCCTGAGAAACCCAAGACCCCAAACAACACCCAACCTAATCTAAACGCAAGGTCAACAGCACCGTAAACCCTGACTCTAAATCCTAGACTTCGATTCAGTTCCGCCAGGGCAAAGAGACTGAGAAACACTCTCACTCGAAGCCCTATTTGTAATCTCAGCACTCTCGGTTTCGGGGTTCGGGTCCATGTGATCAGTTTCGGGTTCATAGCCGTCGGAAGATATGATCCCTCGTGTTGGTCAGCACTCGCACCATTAGATGGTGGATTGGCTAAGGGTGCATTTAACACTTTACCGGTGCAGTTTCGTGCTACACGGCTCAGGGGCTGACGGATTAGGGTTGGGGATTCTCGGCGTAAAGCTACGGGTCTTGAAAGGTTTCGGCGCTCACACTCGGACAATCCAGGCGAGGCATATGGTTCGAGGTCTGACAGGTGAAACTCTGTAAGGGAACAGTCAGTATGACAGCAACACTGAGATGACCAACACATAAAGTGACTGTACTTATTTGGACATATTCCCACCTGGCGTCCTACACAAATGAAGCAACAACGAGACACATAGGACCCTAGGCACGAACAAGCACCACAGATCACTTCGGGCGCTGGGTGGTTTAGGGATTCGGGGTTCTGTGTTTCGGTCTAAAGTCTAAAGATTCAAGGTGGGCATGACAAGAACGCTGTGCGGCCAGCTGGCTCCAAGTAGGCAAACACTCGCCTTGGTTCATATTTCGGGGGCCCTGTCTCTTTGCCAACGGTGTTGCAGGTGTAGGATTTAGGCGGTACCTGAATTTTGCAGAATCTACGGCTTTGGGTTCATGGTCTGGGCTGACAGGTCCAAGTGTCCAGGTAGGCTTTGAGAGCCCTCTATCTGGACTTTGCACACACCCCAGAACAGGAACAGCCTAATGCACAATGGCAACGAGGTGTCCTTCAGAAGAATGCCGAAACGGCTTGAACATGTCAAGCAACGCCGAGAAAGACAACCTCCCTTGTGCTGAGGACGTGGGATTTGCAAAGATGACGCCGAAGGAAGAAATCAGATGGATTCCAGAGTATACAGAGAAAACCAAGATAGGAGCAAAGGTGGTGAACAATCGGTTCGAAGCGCCTTTCGCTGAACTCCGGCAGCCGTAAGCCCCAAATACACTTCGAAATCTCAAGACTTTCAGCCACAGCATAACCATGTAGACCCGATGTCATACACTCTGACACCTCTCGTCATTCTCCAACTTACACCAAACTCCAACAGTCTCCAACTGGAGCATCCGTCGGTGCGACAACCCTTCCCGCGCCATGTTCCTAAACCCACATTCCCGGTGGGCTGGGTAGGCTAATGTACATGGTTTCGTGTTGTTTTCGATGAGACCATCAGCTCCAGGCTCGAATGCCTCCACGGCACCAAGGTTGCAGCACGCCATAACGCATCTCCAGTGCGCGCTTCGCCCTGAGCCCGAAGGCTTGGGTGGCCCGAGGCATTTCCTCACTTGCGTTTCCCAAAGCGAAAAAAACAAGGCTATAGGTTCATATAGGCCAACTAAACGTACAGGTTCGACCTCTGGGTTCCGACCAGAGTTTGCGGTTTTTTCTCAAGACTGCGGAAGAAAAGGATGCATACTCAGCACCAAAGTGTCGAATCGCACCATGATCTCCTGCGCTTCGCGGCAAGTGCGATGATGTCATGTAGGGCTGGTGGGGCGGAAGTCTCGGCTGGGGTTCGGGTTAGATTATTGAGCATGAGCTTGAGTTTGTGACCGTGGGGTTGTACCGGTAGAGTTGTCGAGTCTGTACGGTTGAGCGAGGTTACAAGACGGAAGGCCTTCTTGCCGATGATGCAAAGAGGGCTTAGGGCCAGCGTGTCAATCTGTGTTTCCGGATTAGACGGTCGCACTCACTCATGTTCGATCTGTGGAAGCATAAGTCTGCTGAGTTTGCGGCACGAATTCCGGTCGGATCAGACAGCAAGACGGCAAAACGTTTGCATGTCAAACGGCTCTTCGACGACAGTGGAACTGTATGTTGGACGATTCAACCAGGTCTGGCACAGTTACAAACTTTGTCTGTTCCCTATGATTTCGGTTCCACCCCCCGAAGGTCTGGGGTGCATGTTTTTATATACAGCCTAATAATCAAGTGACAGCGGCACTTGGTTGCCTCTAGAATACCGGGTACAGTTCCACAACAAAGCATGCTAGACTGTGAATGGAGCCCTCAGCAAACGAAGCAGGCATCCGCTCCTTGGTAAACTCCCGCAGGTTCAACACCTGAAGCACCAAGAAGTGAAACTTAAAAAGGTTGGCAGGGAGATACATGGTGGTACTGAGGATTGCAATGGGAACACTATTATATGTTGAAACTCCTCTTTCTAAGACGCCTAGACCCCAACGAGCGCCGGGGGTAACACAGAGGTTAAAAACCGACATAACACAGCAATCGACAACACCACACTTCTTTCTGAGACTCAAACGGAGACAAGAATGGTTAATCGCGTGATTGTGTCGTGACGAGTGTCTGCATAATCAGTATGCTAGCAGCTAGCAGGTTCATAAATTACAGCTCTGCAGCAACTAAACAGAACCCGTCCAGATGAAACACACACACACGACACATGATCACACCCCGACCTGGTGATCGAAAGCCATTCGCTGATATCGCGCCAATGCATCAGCGGTGTCCCCGACATCTCCTAATTTAGAGAGGGAGTTTGCTCTTTGCGCTTCGGGGGTTGGATCCAGAAACCTTCGCAATGTTCGTGGTGTCAACCAAGCTCTCCAAAGGTATAGTTCTGGGGGAGGGTGCACATTCAGCTTAAAGGTATGGGCATCAAGCCTCACGGCTCGAGCTATTGTGATCAGCTGTAGAAATTCAGGGATACAGCCATTCAACCAGGTGTGCCTTGGTTAAGAGCTATGCAAACATCGTGGCAACTCACATGCCAGCGCCTGAAGGATTAGAATGGACCTGATGATTACTGAGCAGCAACCAGGGGCCTAATCTCACTGGCTGAGATCCCTACGATTGGGGATACTATGTGGGCAGCAGTACACGGCCTTGACTCCCTAGGCCCAGTTTTCACATATTTTAAGGAGCGCTGGGCAATTGACCCCTGCTTGTCGATCGAATCGAGAGTCGCAGCGCCCCGGCCAGACCATCCACGGCCCGACCTGCATGATTACGAAGGGAATGGAGAAGCCGGTCGTCAGCCTGCCAGACTGGAGCTTGAAGACTGTGGAGTTAGGTCTGCCGGGTGTTGATGCATGTAGCCCTCAACTCTACAAAGCCTTAGTTGAGCTGTTCTAAAAAGAGGGCCCATAGGTGCGATCAGAGGACTGGCTCGACTTTCGCAGCCGTCCGAATTTAGCAGCTGTGCTGTCTGGTTGCCCTTTGTCGAGCGTAGCATGTCATGAAAGTTTCCGTGGTCTTACGCGGAAACCGAAGATGAACAACGCCGCTCAGAAGCTTGTAGCATGCAGTGCTCAACCATAAACCCTGTGCACAGAGGACTCCTTAGGAGCCGAAACAGAAATTCGGAAGTCTTAACACCTAAACCCGAGTAAACTCTCGAAACCCTCGGCACCCTGACCCCCAAAGTCCCTGAACCTAAAATCCCAGATCCTAAACCCTCATATGTAACCAATCTACACTCTAGCCAACAGCTTTTATAAAGCCTACCTTTTCTTGCGGAGGGACTGCGGTGCGCATGCCCTGAAGGCCCTAATACAGGGGCCTTGATAATCAGACTAGGGTTTTGGGCCCCATGATACTATAATTATACTAACCCCCAAAACCCTATCTATTCTAATTCCTAATGCCCCTCTGCTCGATCCGCCTGGAGGATGCCCAGGGCCCAGTGCAAGTCGGCGCAGCTCTGGGACGTGAGGTCCGCGTCATCGACGAGGCTGCCGAGTCTCTGGCCTAAGGAATAGGAGCCCGTTTAAGGGTAAGTATAAGTGGCGTCAAGGTCCATTTGAGAGCTTAAGGGTTCCTGTAAGTGTTCTATGAAAGCTTCAATTTATAGCAGTTCAGGAGCAAGGGTTTAGGGGCTTCGAGCTTGAAGTTTGGGGCTTTATTTGGTGTGTTATATATGTTCTACGTCTTGTGGTAAAGCATCTACGCCCTGTCATTACTCGCGCCAATAAAGCTACAAGTTAAGGCCTGCGCAGTTTCAGGTTTCAAGTCCACTGTTGTGGTTCTTATCTTCACTTCTTTCATGATAAGGATACCCATCCCTTAATTATTTTCCTACTTGTAAGGCTTATAAGGAACTCCTAACATAACGAAAACAATACAATCGCATTACGTGCTGAGGACCTAGGACCTAGATCTTCTGAACAGTGCCCAAGTCACAAGTGGCAGCAAGCAAGGTCGTGTCCATTGCATGCAGATGAGCGAGGCCCCAAGCAGTGTTGGCAAGGTGCTGCCCATCGAAGCTCTGAATACGTGACACGCACGCCTGTCCCGGATTTGAGTTCAGGAATTCGAGGTCGTGCGCAAGCAACTAACAGTCTTCTCCTTTCTCGTGAGATTCAGTCTGAGTTCTTAACACCTATAGCAGTAAGGAGCGGGACGAAGAACGAAGCAGAAGCCAGATTGCCCTAAAGCAACTCTAGGCAAATCAATCGCCCAAAGCCCTCAAGCGCAACGAGGCTCGCCTGCGCAGCTCCCTTGAACAGCGCCTCGCTCAATGTTGCCAGCTGCGCAAACTCTCATGCCAAGTTGGCCAGGCCCTGTTCGTCGTGACTCTCCTTGTCCTGGGCTTGGACCCTTGACGATGAACCCCTGTTTTTAATGTGGAGCTCTCTGATGTGCCTTGACCTTCCAAGCCCTACAAAAATCGACGCCGAGCCCTAAACTCTGGGAACAATGTGGCGCCTCCGTCCCGACCTCCTAGTTTAGCAAACATAGTCTCTGCGGAGACCTCGTAAAGCCAGCATACATGTGTAAATATGCGTGTGTGTGTATGTATGCATCCAAACATACATACACGCACAGAGAGGTTTTCTGATTATTTCTGCATGACAAACTGAAACTGATGCGCAAAAAAGATGTAAGCAGAAATAAGGAATCAGGACGGACAAGGATGTGACAACCAAAAGACTCCCATGCCCAAAAACGTGCAGCCGTCGTTGGGAGGGCTTCGGGCTCAGGGAATGTAGCCCAATTGTTGCTATAGAGGTTTAGGGCTCAGGGGTTGAGGATTGAGGGATGCCTGGTTTGGGCACCACAGAAGCCCTGAACCCTAAATCACAAGCTCGAAGATCACCCAGCGTCGCGAAGGAAACAAGCGGGAAGAGCATCCAGTAGTGGTGCACCAAAGTAGAGCATGCTTCCTGGGATGGGGGCTTTTCTCCGAGAAGGCTCAAGAAAAGGTCAAACCGGGCTGCAAATCCTACTCAGCTTGATGTTCGGGCCATGAACAATGACACGCAAGTCATCCAGGCTTAAGGTTGCTGACAAGGAGGGTGACGGGGTTTAGGAGTTTTAGGTTGCGCAGGGCTGCTGCCTTGCAGGTTCAAGACAAAATTAAGGTACTGGTTGGGGTAAGGCTTTTGAGCCCGGCTTGGGCCGTAAATTCTGCACAGGGCTAATGACAAGGTCGGGTGTCTCGCCACGATCATCAGGAAAGCCATGTTCATGTTCTTCTAGATGATGGTATACTTGTGCTTGCCCTCTGGAGGCATGCTCTGGTCCATATAAAAGCGGAGAGGAGCCGCATGCGAAACCCTGAATGATGGCAAATGCCTTGAATTTCGCACCAACCGAATCAACAAAAACACAAATCTTGGAGCTTCAAGAAAAACCGGGCCCTCCAACTTTGACCGGACCAAAGGACCCCTAATATTCAGAAACGCCCGTAGAGGAACGCTCCCCAAAAAAGAGTCGTTGTGACTAAGTCTGAACCAGGACATCCGAGATTCCCATCGTCCGGGCAACGTTTGAAGTGTTCTGAGCAGCATCGGCCTCCCAATGTGAGGCTTTGGGGGGGATGTAGATAGATAGATTAGCTAGATTAGATAGATAGGTACATACTGTACCTACGTTACATACATACACACATACATACATACATAATACATAGCTAGCTAGATAGATAGATAGATGCTTTTGTTTCTGTAGATATCAATTTCGTTGCATGTATAAATGCATGCATACATACATGCATGCATCTGTCTATCTGTCTATCTGTTTATCTATCCATCTATCTATCTGTCTAATCCATCTGTGTGTGTGAAAGAACCACTGGAATCTTGCTGCTACTTGCTCCCGCGCACCCTATGCCCTATAGCAGCAAGGTGTTTGTGGGCGTCTCAGGACTTCTCAGGGATGGCTTGGGCTGCACAGGAGTGCAAGCGTTTTGGGGTTTACGATGTCAGCGTTAGGTTTGCAGTAGTTAGGAACTGGAACACACAACAAGCCATGGAATGGGATTACATATAAGTGAACGTGGGCGTTTTGAGTGTAATAGGCGTTTGAGGAATGCAGAAACCGAATCTTGGAATTTAAAGGCTATAGACCTTTCTTGCAACTGGACTGGGCGAGGATTCAAGCTGACGGGCAACTCGACGTTCGAAAGGCCACTTGCAAAAATGCTAAACCGTGCCAGGCCTGGCTGTGTTGAACTCTCCTGAAGCTGCTGCTTCAGTACGATTTAAGGAATTTGGGAGGGGTTGCCCTTGTGGTTTGGGGTTTTCGGATTCAGAATATTTAATTTAGCTTCGGTGAACTTCGGTGGGCCTGGGGGGCCTTCAGGGTTTTAGAGTCGAGCAGCTGATTCAGGAGTTCCCTGCCGATGATCACGCAAACAGTCGGTTAGTTAACCCAAAATTCAAAATCCTCAATTCTAGCAACTCCCATAGATGCTTTGCTGCTTGGAGTTCAGGTCTCCGGGTCCATCTTCCCCACTAAGCTCCAGAAGAAAAAACAAACTCCACTAAGGGTCGTGAGAGCTGCTTCGGCAAGCCCGCGCATCAACGACGCCCCTCGCCGGCCCATTGTCCCAAAGTCCCACAAAGTATTCGCCACATTCCTGTCGGAAATAGAGCTATTCTGGGTTGAGGCCCTTCTTTCAGTCTAGGTTATAGCTTCTTGGTTTGCATGTGCGCTCCCGGTGCCACTCTTGCGCCTACCGGGCCTATCCGAGAACAAAGACGTGACAAGGGGTCCCAGGTTGCATCCGGTCCCTGCAGCTTGCAGCCTCTGCTAGCCCGAGCCCCATCCTCAAAACAAATAACGAAAGTCGCTCCCGTAAGTTCCGCAAGTGTAGGATTGGGAACGCCGAAACTGCCAAATCAACATGATCACACCTGCTCTGGAAGCCAGCACTCCAGAAACACTGAACCCTGAACACCCACTGCCCTGAGCCCCAAAGAAGTTGCAGAATTTGATGTGCAAAGCTTCTGCGTGTTGAACTCTGGCAGCACTCGTGCACCTGAACTGCTCTGCGCGGCGCGTCCGCACACATTGCGGAGACGGTATGTAAAGTCAATCGTCGGTATATGGGGTTTGGGAACATCTGCTGAAAGACCTCCCAGGAGCAAGCTTCCGGCAGGTAGATGACTAAGGCCGCTTCACTCGAGTCCAACGTGCTGGAAGCTCGGCCCAAGTTGGACACATCTTGTGCATCTAGCTGGCCCGAAATGTTGATTCCCTGGTCAGAGGTCATCTGCATCAAGGGCCGGTCAAGGACGGCACTTGTGGCAAACCTCCATGCTGCATTGCTCAGGTTCTGTGGACCAAATTGTCCTGCATTCTGTAAGCACGCCTCGGAAGCAGTCTGCGAGAGCAGTTGGTCTTGGGCGAAGAGCTTCCCAGAAGACCATGCAAGGTTCGACAGCTCCTGCGGCAGAAGTTGCGGAGCTCTGCTTCGACACTCCCAGCATGTCGAGAGCATCAGCGGACCACTCCAGATGTGGAGGTTGCTGGAAGCCCAGGCGAGGTTGGCAATCTCCTGGCACTGCGCCTCGCGCAAGGTCCCAGCGGCCGTTTGCGGTATGAAAGCAGCCAACGGCTCGCGGAAGCGTTCCTGGTACCCGTGAGCATCAAGATAACAAGAAGGAAAAGTTCATTGCTTTGTCACATTGTCGGAGAGATTAAACATCCTAGCCCTTTTTACATGCCAAGATTTGCAATAGCAGGAACAACAACACCAACAATGACTCTGTAGCATGTCCATCATCACACTAGGAACAACAGGAGTTGAGCCCCCAATAGAAACCACTACCATGGACCAGAAGCAACCACTACTGTGGACAAGTCGTCGTTATAGGGATCACCAGAGTGATCACAACAGCAGAAGCAGGTGTAGTGATGCATTGAGAACCGGCTACATGTCAACAAAGGCAACATGACATTGCCGAAACAAGTCGGCCAGCGTACAACGCGAAATAAAACACCAGCAGCATATGTCTGTCCAGGGCTCTAAGGTTGAGAATGCCCATGCCATGCCAGCAAGGTTCTGTGAGTTCAACTCTCCTGGGGCGTGCAACAGGGGGAGTGAAGTGTGGACCATTGTTGAATTTAGCGTTTTCGATTTTTGGAATCTGTGAAGAATCTCTGGAACCTTAGATGTGTTTTTGCTTCCCGCCTGGCGAGGACGAAGCCAGCATCGCGGATGAGAAATAACTAACTGTATGTCTATATATATATACATATGTATATATACATATGTACGTATATATAGTTCAAGGGGTGTAGTAGCTGAGAAACTATACTCCATCCCAAAGCACCAAGGCTCAATCCCCTTTACCATCAATCATAAGCCAAACCAAAGCTTCCCTTACCCCTCAGCCCACCGTGGAAGTTTCAAACAATCTGGGATGCTGGCGGATCCCGACTGGTTGGATCTTAACAAACCCAAGAAGCCACCCTCGTAAATCCTCATAACACCCTACTCCCCCGTGAAACTCCTGTAGAGCGTTGTCTTGATCTTCTACCCCGTAAGCTTGCAACACCCGTTCAGGAAGTACGGAGCCAAAGTCTCCGGCGGACAAGAACTGAAAGGCAGCAGCGTCGAGGAACGGCAGGTCGAATTTGCTGAGCTTCGCCGAAGCCCAGGCCATGTTAGCGAGGTTCCTGGGTTTCGTTTAGTGTTTCTTAGCGGGTTTAATAAGGTTCATCTATGCTCCGTCGTTCCTTCATCGGCTTTATTAAGGGTCTAGGTTTGGGGCGTTGGGTGATTTATGTTTATTTCCCACCCATGATTGAAGTTAGGGCTGAAGGTTCATTTTTTAGTAAGCCCCTTAAACGTGGTTTTGGATTGGGCATGTGGCCTATGCCGGGCTCCAGGCTTCTGCTTTTCATGCAGGCTTGGATGACAGGGCCACTTCAAGGCTGATTCAGGCAGAAGATAATCTAAACGTTCACCCGTCGCTCTTCCTCACCGCCGTCCTCAACTTCCAAACGTGGATCACCTAGGCCCTCAACGACGAACCCCAACTCGCCCCAGGCTCTAAACACGAAGGGAAGCCGAAAGCTTCAGAAGCCAAAGCTCTGAGCTCGAGAAGTATCCAATATCTGCAGCGCAGCTTCCCAGGTCCCACACCTGGAAGTTTAGTATCGAAGCGGGACATGCTGAAACCCCTATAGACGATAGAAGGTTCCTTGTTGGTTCTGGAGGTTGAACGTCTTCGAGTTTATGAACTGGCGAAGAGCATTTTCTTGGCTGAAGGCTTAGGACGAATGCCATCCTTACACGTCGCCGCTTTTCCGCAAACAAGCCAAACTGCGGGGTCAGGATTTCGGGTTTGATCCAGAGGACAACTAGACAAGCTGTAAATCTCAGGTATGATTCAGGCTTTCGTGGTTGAGGTTCTGGACTTGTGCGGGTTTACGAGATTCGGAACGATGCCATGAGCTGCTTCGACATGTGCGGTCGCAGCTGCTTCCTAGTTGACCTCTCGCCATTCAGCCAAAGGGCAGCGCGGTCTTGCGACTGACCTGCGCAAGCGGTTTCTGAAAGTTCGGTGAGCCCGAGAGTCAGGATTCTACGAGCTAGAGGCTTTCGGGTTGAGATGAGGGTTTTCGAAGTTCCTTATGTTCTTCAACTCCCGTTCTTGCATAGATATTACTTTATAACTGAACATGCTACATGTCTGTATATGTCGGTTACACACATAAACCCTTACCATTCTACGAACCCACATGTAGGTGTATGGTATATTCTGTCTCTGAATACACATCTGAATCTAGGGTCAGGCTTCGCCACCTGCAGTGTAGCCGTCCTCCAGGCCGAAGTCGCAAGATCTTGTGCTCCGCACTCCTCCCCAAGGAGCAGAACAAACTTTGAGCCCTCAGACCCGGAGGAACCCGTATAAGACCCTATATAATCTACAGGGCTGAGAGATTTAATGCCTAAGGTTTTAGGATCCGGGGTCGGGTTTCGCGCGAGAGAAAGAGAGAGAGAGAGAGAGAGGGCGAAAGAGAGAGAGAGAGAGACAAAGAAAGACAGAGAGAGAAAAAAAAAAACATAGAAAGAGAGAGAGGGGGGCCACAGGCTATCTTAACCAATTACGGTCTGTGTTGGGATGCTGCACGGAGTGCGCATTAATCCCTGAATGTCTCGGTCGTAGCCCTACAACTCAAAATAGAAGTGCCATGACTTAACCCTACGGGTGTAGGGTCCAAGACTCCTGTCACATGGCCCCAATCAGTCAACCGATTCAATGAATTAATCGATCAATCAGTCGATTGATCAATCAATCGATCGAAAACCGATCAATCAACCCATCACAACTTCAATCAATCAGCTTCTGTCAATAGGACTTTGAAACCTCCTTATAGTGCTTTGGGGTTTTAATAAAGGGGCAGCTAAAGTGTCAAAGCCTCCAAGCCTACACCTTCAGACCGTCAACAAATACAACGTCCGCAATTCCGAAGACTCAATGTGCTGCAGACCCAAACCAAGGTGCTGCACTGCATGCGCTCATACACACTGACATACACTGACCTTAAAGGCCCTAAACCCCTCACAAAGCGCACAGCATTACCAAAACTTCTCTCCGGAAGGAGCTTGCAGAGCCGACTTGCGCCGGATTTCAGGAGCGAAGCCTCTGACGATGGGATTCGGGTTTGAATGGCGTTTGGAGGGAGCTTTTCTCCCGATGTTTGTTTGGGGTAGGGGGCAATTAGGGGTTTAGGTCGCTCGGGCCTTGCGTCGCTGCTGATTTGTTAGGAAGATCATTAAGATTATCATATAACAAGCATTTACGCATCGCCGCCCAGGACCACACCACCCCAACCATCAAGGGTGTAAAGGGTGTAGTGTTGAGGGGACTCGAAAATTTCGTCGAACCCGACAAGCCAGGGAAGTCTGTGAAGCTCCAAAAGCGGATGGCGTAGTATAGGCGCCGTGACAAACACAACGGGGTTTTGGGGTAGTTAAAGGTAAAAGATCAAACGGGGAATACAAGGAGAAGGGGACGCAGCAGGTGCAAAGTCGCAAAGTAAAATGACCCGGCCTCGTTGCACTCCAGTGTGGTGAGCCTTCGCAACATGTTGCTCGCGTCCTGTGGGCCGGACACGGCCATCTTCCTGGGCATAATTGATGTAGGGCTTCGGGTCCCCGCGAGCTAGAGGGAGTGCCGTCGACACTTTGAAAAGCGTAGTCGAACTTCAGCCGAAGAAGATTCAACGCCTGAGATTAAGACTTCGAGTCGGGGGTTGGTGCTGCTTTTCAGGTTTCGACTCGGGGAACCCGGGCAAGCACAACGGGGATGCATGGCCGCATGTCCACAAGCCACTTCAAGCAAGAACTGCAAGCCCTGAAGGCCTCGACTGCCAAAACCCACAAGTCCCTACGCCATGGGCCCCTGCAAACAATGTTTAACCCCAACCCACCCAACCCAATCGACTTCATCTCCGGCATCCTAGAGCTGGCACTCTCTGGCTGAAGGGCTGGATGCGGTTTAGAAGCACAACTGTGACCGAATTGAGCCCTTAACCTTCAAGCACAAGCCCTACAGGAAAGTCAATGCAGCCTGGCTGAAAGTCTAAATCTCTAAGCCCCTGAATTGGCGCCAAGAAACGTTACAGCCTGCGCCGCTAAAGCAGACTGCAGCGGTGTGCCGTGCAAGGCTGTGGCACCTGTCTGGCATTCCCCGTTTGAGAAGGACTTATTCATTCTTCACCGCACGTAATAGTAAGGCAAGTAGCCAGACAAGCATGTAGCGGTTGTAGTGGGTGGGGCCTGTCCAAAGCAGGGTGATTGGGGTTGGGGTGGGTAGGGGAGGTGTGGGTAGCGAAGGGTAGGCAGGGTAGACAGGGGTTCGGGGTGGTAGGAGGGGTAGGTTGGGGTGAGGGGTGCGTGGGGGAGGGGGTGTGTCTGTGTGTGTGTGTGTGTGATAATGTGCGCTTCTGTGTACATATGTGTATACATGTGCATATAACATGTGCATATATACACAGAAATGTCTACAACGATCTACAATCACCAACCAGTGTGTGACACTGTGGGGTCCTGACTTTCAGGGTGGGTCGTGCTCGATTTCTGAGACGGATCCCGCTGCAAACAAAAACACATCGGGCAGCAATATTCGTTGATCGCCAAAAATCTAAACCCGTCCCATGCACCTGCAGCCCAGGCGAAGCTTGAGATGTCCTGCGCATTCCTGGGTGCTGGCTATCAGGGCTGCGGAAAACCTCCCTTCTCGAGGTTACCTCGTAATCTGGGTGTCAAACATAGAGGTGCAGTTTCTGACGTACTGAAGACATTTCCAGGGCTTCGGCAGCAACATAGACTCATAGACACACGAATTTAGGAAGTGTCTGTGCGCATATCATTGATTCATGCATTTGCATCGCGTCATGTAAACATGCATCCACGCATCCACCCATTCACCCACCCATCCATTTTGCAATACGTCTGTGCACGAACAACGAATACAATCCCTTGAATCACGAAGCCCTGAATTCCAACGGCCCTTGAAAACCCTAAACCTTTAAAAACGCACTCTAAACTCCAACTAAAACCTTGCTATGACAAAGATGCAGGTTCGCTTCAGAGATTGATGCCTGGAATGATTCTCGAAGCTCCGGCATGGAATGCTCGAAGGAAAGCTTGCCAGGGGCCTCTGCAGCATTCAAACTATTGGTGCCTACAGTACCCTTCAAGCCTTTACGTACTCATAATTAAGGGCCATGACAGGGATACTTGGTATGGTTTTGGCTTTTCCACGGGCCTGCGCTGCATTGGCGGGCTCTTGCGGTTTAAGCCCCAGCCCCAATGCACCCACACGATGCGCCAGGGCTTGGGGCAGCGTGCGGTTCACGGGCAGCAGGGTTGCCAACGCTTAGGCAGTGTTGCTGATGTCCTGCGAAAGGAAGGTGGCGCTTCGTTGCAGAGCCGCTTCGGACGCTGACTCGGTGACTTGCGTGCCGGCAAGCTTGACGCCAGCGGAACACCACCTGGGCTCTTGTCAAGGGACCTCGAAAGGTAGCACAACAAGGAAAGCATACTCTCTATAGACACCAAAGTCCTTACTCTACAAACCCTTATTCTAGAACTCAAATAGACTTGCTATAGACCTGCAGTTTGGCAACCGACAACAGAACTCAGTTCCTCATCACGGACCCAGCCACAGCACGTTGGCAGCATTTTGCGTTTCGGGCTCCGATAGCTTCGGCATGGCTGCCGCCGCTATGGCCTCTGCAGGCTTAGCAAACAGGCTTAGGGCTCAGGTGCTATAGGCCCTATAGGGTTTATAGGGTGTTAGGTTTGCCAATTACAGGGTTCAAGGTTTAGAGGGTTTTGGGTGGGTTCTGTAAGAATTATAATAGGGCTTGTAGGGTTAAGGGCTTGACGGCCTCTGCAAGCTCGGCATCTTGGTAAACGGCCGTTCTCAATGCCTCGAGCAGCAGCGGACAAGAAGCCCTACAAGCCAACTATGTTGCTGGATCCTACAGCCTGTGAGTTTCGAGGAGCCTTAGGAACCAGAATATGTCAACTTCTGACTACTGATTGTGTCCGGACACAGCTAAACCCTAAGTCCTAAGTCACTACCAATCCTGGGAGCCCTTCGCAGGGCCTGCGCAGTGGTGGAGAGGTCCTGCACGCCGAGCTAGTGGATCCGCTTAGAAGCGACTGCGCAGAGAGACGCTGAAGTTGGGGCGCCATGCCAGTCAAGAGTTGCATGACCTCACCTGATCAGGGTTCAAGGTTGAAAACGTCTAGAGGGCATAGTTGAACTGCATAGTGCCGGTTGATTTGAGGTGTAGACTGTTCTTGGAGTCTGGGTGTCCGGAGTGTCCGCCTTTTGTCGCTGAAGGAGCTTAAATGCAAAGGGCTTCTTCGGCTTCGGGCTCCAAGACACCCCATGCATGGCTGCTCGTTTGCTTGAAGGGAGGACTGGGCTGAAACCACGGCTTTGGGTGTGGAGTGGGGGTTTCGAGTTTGAGATTTCGGGCATATGTGACAGGACCTTCTTAAATTGAATAGGATGCTGAGCTAGATAATCGTTTAGGCGATGCTAGTACCGACTACTCAGACCTCTGTAAGGGCTTATAGGTTCGGGTCCTCGGGGCTCAAGAGCCAGCATCAAAGCCTCTCGCCAAACAAGGGAAGGGTTTCCGACTTGGTACGCCTCTCGATTTGTAAGGGAAGAGTTTGGGGTTTAGGGCTTACGGCTTAAGACCCTTGTAAGGCGTCAAGATACAAGATATTGGCTGTGTGCTGCGAGCTCAACAGGGGCAGGGCAGATAGCACTTGTGCTGATGAGGACGATGTCAGCCTTGGCTGGTGGCATGTATGGGCCGTGTCAGGTCCCATCTACCTCGCTACACGACACTCAGCCTTACGCACGCAAGCATGTGCATGTGCATGGACAGAGCTTGTGCAGAGGCAACCTGAGCCCCAACCTTAAGGCCTAGCAGAGAAATCCTCAAAAACTTAGTTGTCTTGACACCCTTTTTTATCTACTTCAACATAAGGAGAACCTGTCCAATCCAAGGACCTGGCAAAGCAAACACCCAACAAAAGCAGCGTCAACCTGTTAATCCTGGCGCACGAGAGGGTATATGAGCGGCTGAAACTCATAAAACTGGCTTCCAACAAACATTAAGATAAAGGATGCCCGTCCTCTGCCTGCCCTCAACCCTGAATTCGGAGCTCTAAACTTTAAGCCCCCAACCAGCTGCCCCAAACCATAAGACGACCCTCCCGTCCCAAAGCCCTTTTTGCTGCAGTCTTGCACGCCAAGAACGCCAGAGAGAAAGTCCTGAAACTTGAACCGTAAAGCGTCTCAGCCAACCCTTAACCCTGAGCCTGAGCCCTACATAAAACTCCCCAAAGCCCTAATTAATACTTAAACCCCCATAGTACTACAGAACCCTTTTAAAGGAACCCCCATACTGTACGGTAGCACCCTCCTTAAGGATCCCTTAAAGGGAGCCCGGCAGCTTTGAGCTTCTGAGTCGAAGTTTCGCCGGTGCCCAAGCAGCGCTGGCCGAGTTCTGGGGCGTGAGCTTCGCACTTTCTGCCGCTTCTGCAAAGGCCTGGTTTCCAGGAAGCTTCGGGTTTCGGGCTTACCTGATTCTACAGGCCCTAAGCCCTAAACTTTCAAGGGAAGGAGTGCCAAGTAACGTGGGCTACAGGTATGGCTGAAGATTCAGGATTTGGGTTTATTGGAAGACCAGGGTCTGAGGCATGGAGCTTGATTCAGCGTTCCGGCTTACAGGGCTCGTGACTTGAGGCTCATCCTCTGGCACATATTCCTGCGCCTTCTGTATATGTGCGGAAGTCGAAGAGAGACTCCAAAAAACTCCAACAAATCGGAATTCGTCATGTCTTGCGGCCTTGAACCTGAGAATGAGCCGCAAGCAGGCACCCAAAAAGTCCAGCGCTCTGCAAATTGCAAAGCAGGCCGAAAACCCCGGAATCCACAAATTTAAAACTTCTCTCATTGGCTCGCACCCAGCATGGCTTGCATGCTTGAACTTTCCGTACAAATATGACACTCTAAACTCCAATAGTGTTTGAACGACTCGACTGGGCGCCCAAGCATACTCCTACACTCCAAATCCGAAGTGCTGAACCCGCAGAAACCCGAAGCAACAGCCAAAAGGTCCAAGTAATAGTATAGTAACAGTATAGTATCTACTTTGGGGGGCCAAATATCTACCAAGTGCCTACTATATTGGTGCTTGGACGCTTTGGGTAAAGCAGCAAGTAGAAGCCTCAGAGAAGCGGTCGCTGTGCAATCGCGCAGCCCCAGAAGCTCAGACTCCATTTGCCAGACCCTGGCTTCCAAAATGCCTGCAGTTCGACGTGCGTCGTCTCAGGGTTGAGGGTTGAGGTCGCTTTCTTTGAACTTGACGGCTAAGGACATGTTGCTTGTTTTGTACCTTCTGCATTGCTCTACGACTGTCTGCTTTGGGGCTTACGAAGTAGTGGCTCTTTCTCGTCGGCAATGCCTGTCGGGTCGGAGATGCCTAACTAAATGGACTAAGGCTTCGGCTCGGGAATCTTATTCATTTTTCTAAGCCGAACCCGAAAGATTAGTATTGGCATCGATTCCGACTTTTATGTTATCTGGGCTATGGATGTACCATTCAGGGTACAAGTTCTGCGAGTTTAGGCTAAAGTCCCGCTAAAGGCAGAACTTTTTGGAGTGTAGGCCGGTTTTAGGCACGAGGAAGTGGCAGGAAAGCGTGAAGTTTGCTGACAATGCTGCCCTGATGCCCGAGCTTCTCGGACGATGTGGCCCCCGGGGCATCGAATAGCTGCGGACTTTCCAGAGCAACTTTGCCGGAACTCCGCGCTGCCTTGGTAGAACAGGGATCGCATACTGGATTCTTGTTAAGGAATTTAAATTAAGTTACCATAATAGGGATCTATAGTTTGTTATAAGGTTTCATCATTATGGTGACTTAGACAAAATCCTTAACAAGAACCCAGTATACTTTTCAGGTTCCGAGTTCACAGGTTTGGGCCTAGGCGGATTGGAGCTGCTTTACACCGAAACTTTCACTACAGCACACCAAAGATAAGGTGAATGGATGCCGGATTGAACAATTAACGATTTTACCTCAACCCTAACCTCACTGTTTTGGATTTGGGGCGGACTGCTAGCCCGCATGATCGTTGGCGAAGGCCATTTCTCGCCATGCACTCCCTCGGACATGTGACCAGCAACTGCCGGCAGAAGCGTTTGAGCGTGATCGAGGAAAGAAAGCTGCACCTCAGTTCTAGCGTCAAACTGACGCCAGATCTGCCGGCACATAACACTGTCCAAGCCCGTTGTGTCCAAAGCACACGAGCTGACCATCCGATCGCACAGCACAGTTATGGTTATAGCCTGCTGAGACTGCCAGAACTGCTCCCATGTCTACCGGCACATCACACTGTCCATCTCCGTTGTACCCAAAGCACACTAGTTGACCATCTGCTCGCACGGCACAAGTGTGGCTCGGCCCCGCTGAGACTGCCAAAACCGGCCCCATGTCTACCGGCACATCACACTGTCCATCTTCGTTGCGCCCAAAGCACACTAGCTGACCACCTGCTCGCACAGCACAGGTGTGGCTCTGGCCTGCTGAGACTGCCAAAACGGATCCCACGTCTACCGGCACGTCACACTGTCCATCTTCGTTGTGTCCAAAGCAGACCAGCTGACCATCCGATCGCACTGCGCATGTGTGGTGAAAGCCAGCTGAGACAGCCAAAACTGGTCCCAAGTCTGCCGGCACATCACACTGTCCATGTTCATTGTGTCCAAAGCAGACTAGCTGTCTATCGGATCGCACTGCACAGGTATGGAGAATGCCGGCTGAGATTGCTAAAACTTGACCCAAGCCGGCCGGCACATCACACTGTCCATGTTCATTGTGTCCAAAACAAACCAGCTGACTGTCCGATCGCACGGCACAGGTATGGCGAAAGCCCGCTGAGACTACCAAAACCGGTCCCAAGTCTGCCGGCACATCACACTGTCCACGCTGGTTGTCGCCGAAACAGACCAGCCGACCATCTGCTCGCAATGCACAGTTGTGGCGAAGGCCCGCTGAGACTGCAAACACCCAGGATTCCCCGGAGTCAAGTGAGAACGTCCAGCGCCGAGTCTGCCCATGAATGCTGGGCAGGCAACCACCAGGTTGAAGCCGTCGACCCCACACTGGAACGTGTCTTGAAGCGGAGCGGACCAGAAGAAAAGCGTGCTGAAACGATCTAAATGTCATTGAGGAGAGTACTGCGGCATTCAAGAAATGGCAAGGGGAGATAGGTTTCTTCCTAGAGGTGTTAAGGCAGGCTTGCTGGGGTCTTCTGGTGCTGCATGGGCTGAGGCGGGGCTTGCTATGACATGTGCAGACTCTAGGTAGTGTTTTCTTGTGCAAGGGTCGGGCTTGGGGTCTGTGATATGTCCTGAGCCATCGAGGTCTGGTGTAGGCACACAGCGCGCAGTGAGATTTTGAACATAGTTCTGGGCTCGGATCTATGGTATGTCCTAAGGAAGGAAGGGTAAGAAGATGGAAGTGGTCATGGCCAACTAAGAGCCCAGGTGCATTCGATGAGTTTTGCGCGGCAGGTTCCGTCATCATCTGCATGCTGTGGCCTGCGGTTTAGGATTCGTTACAGGGCTTGGAACTGAGGTTCTGACTTTATCGGTCTTGTGGCTTCCTGCGCTATGATGCGGCATGGCTTTAGGAACACGGATATGAAGGGTGAAGGCTGCATAGCGGAAGCATTCGCAGCTCGGTGACTTTGGGCTTTCTTCCCGAGGCGATGTGTAGCCTTGGGAGTTTGGATATGTCAAGAAGATGATAGGCTGAAAAAAGCTTCAGCGAATCTCTTGCTTAGGGCTTCGGGTATATTACAACGACGACTTGTAGTTTCTGAGTTCGAGACTTTTGGTGTCCCAGACCCTCCACAAGCACGGTGGATCTCAATTCAGAGAAACTGGAAATCGTAGAAGCTACGCAATACATAGCCAACAACTCCTACATAGACCCTATAAGCCAGGAACACAGCACAAATCGATGGGCGCGGCTGCTGCTAAAATTTACAAGCTGCGCCTGCCTCCCCTCCCCCCATCCCCCGAACCCAAGCCAAACCCTTTCTGAGGCTCTGCCCGTGTCTACTGCAAATCCATGACCCCAAAACGCCACACCCAAACACCCCGTCATCACTGCAGCATCACTGACCGCGAATCCCACTCTCCCCCTTTTCCTCCCAAGATCTCCAGCGTCGCCACATCCCGCTGCAAGAGGGCAGCAGGAGTCCAAATCCTGTTTGCCGACCCCTGTGGGCTGCCTGGACGGTGGCCAACACTTGGGATTGTCTCTTAGGGTAAAGGGTTTTGGCGGTTTTGGGTTTATGTGTAGGATGTGGGTTTGGGCTTCAGGGTGTAGGGTGTTGAGGTCTGGGATTCGGGTCTCCTCAGACCCGAAGATGCTAGGAGTTGATGTCCGAGAGCGCAGAGGGCTTGACCATGGCTTACTGCAAGCAGAGTGTAGCAGATGGATGCAGATGGGACTCGCAAGAATTCTTGATCTAGCTCCCGCAGTGGTCGGAAGGGGGTCCTAAACTCCCTGGAGTTAGAAAGGCTAAAGCATGTTAAAGGTACAGGACACGTCGAAGGCTATGATGGAGGTCTTCAGATGTCGGGTTCAGGGTCAGAGGGTAGCAATACTTCAGGAGACGCTGATGTAGAAACGTGAAAACTTCTCCACTTCCAAGCTCCGATACTTCAAGTTGCCGAGCTGCATTGAAACGATTTCGTCGAAAGCACCGATAACGAGCCAACTCTAAAAATAACATAAATCGATCGTTGTCTCGCTTACCAGTTTAAGACCTGACTTGTAGAACAATGCATGTGTATGCATGCATGCATACATACATACATACATACGCACATACATACATATATACTTATTACCTCACTGGAAGCGCACACGCAGCACACACGCACACACACACACATTTATACATACATACATTACATTACATTACATTACATTACATACATACATACATACATACATACATACATACATACATACATACATACATACATAACATATATACATACCTACATACATAAATACATACGTACAAACATACACTACATTACAATACATTACATTACATTACACTACAGTACATACATAGTTAGCTACATACATACATACATACATACATACATACACACATACAGACAGACATACCTACATACCTACATACATACATACATACATACATACACACACACACTATATATATATATACATACATGGATTGCCTGGCTGTCAACCCTTTCCGGCCCACTTGGTTGCTTAAAGGTAACTAGATTTAAGAAACCCCCAGGCATGCATGCTATCCACAGTGCCCGATTAAGCTACTGAACAAGAGCCCGGACGAGAGTGGACAATACTCGAGGAGCTTCTTGCCTCCCGCATAAGCTTGGTAGCCTTTCCGATTTGCACGCGTCGTCCTTGCATAAACCCTGTTAAAACCCCTTCACGTCAAATCGTATTCACGCGCATAAGAATTCGATGACCATATCCCCAGTATGGCTCCAAGTTTATCGGGCGAGACCCGCGACAGGACCCCCATGGTTCAGAGTCCAGAGGTTAAGCTCTCGCCCATACATGCCAAGGGGCGCTCTGTGATCTAGGTCAGTAGCTGGGTCGCTGCTGCATCGAGCATCTCACCATCCTCCTGCACCGAGATGAGCCGCAAGTCTGTATCAAAACCTCAAAACCTGAACGGAATGAATAACACACATACAAAAAATTGAGTAAACATACTTATGAATAAACAAATGGGCGGACATTGATTTTGATAGCCCTAAACCCTAAATCTCAAGCCCTCACCCCGAAAGCACCCCAAAGCTTTCAACAGATTTGGGGGGGAAACGGGTCTGTTAAGTACTCTTGGTCCCAGATGAGGGTTAAGGTCTTAGGGGCTGACTTCCGTAGTACTAAGCCAGCACACTATCAACAACATAAGGGACGACCCGAACCCAGCCCATGATTTCTGGGGCTAGGTCGGATCTTGGAAGGAGGCTTCTGGCTTCAAGAGGGCATTGAGACTGTAGTTCCGAAACGTATGACATCTTGGACCGTTTTTTGGAACATCCTTCCTCGACGACACGCAAAAACAGGCATACACAGGTGAACTGTTGAAGGCAAGACCTGAATGAGCGGGCGGTGCTGTTCGGTCCCTGACCTTGTGCCTCAGGTCCGAAACCTTGAACCAACAGCTCAAACTCTGGGAACACATTCCTTTTTCGAGACGTCTAGCCACAGCCCAGGTTAATGAAGAATGATCAAGCACTTGCCACAACTCTGGGTCCAGGTACCGCTTAGCCACAAAGCCTGAATCCTGCACCGAGTCCTTGGAACATCTGCCCTGTCAACCCTTTACTCGCTGACGCGGTGGAAAGCTACGGCAATCCCTGGGACGAAAGCGTACATTATTTGAGGCTGGGTCTTTAAAGCCTATGGCCTGAGGACCTGGCAAGATTAGCAAGACAGGCTACGGATCTGAACCCCTAATCGTTCGTAAACCCAATACCAATAGGTATCACCCCCTGGACCCTACACTTCATTCCAAAACGGCGGAACAACGCCATTGGGGTCCACAATGCAGAACCCAATCAGGAGCCAAAAGCATCTTGCTCAGGAAGCCCCAACGCCCGTCATTGCCTCGATGTTGCCTATCCTACGAAATCCCCAAACCCCAAGAAGCACCCTTAATCCCTACACAACGTATTAGCAACCCAAAGTCCATACAGTAAAGGCCTGAAGCTCTGACATCTGCTCAAACCCTAAAACCCTACACCCTAAACGACCCCAAACCCTGGAACTGCAAACCTTCGCACTTTCTTTGCGCACGCCTGAATCAACCGCGCCGAGGTCCGGGCGGTATTCCTTGGCCCAAGGCTGGTGGACTGTACAGGATTCAGCGTATTTAGGGTTGAGGAGTCAAGTCAGGTCTTTCCTTTGAGGCGACGGCTTCGTGAAACCTGAACACCCTAACCCTGCAAACCCTAAACCTGCTGTTTTGCGTGCCTGTTCGATTGAGCTGACTGGACTTAGGGCCAGCATATCCCTCCCATTTAGGGCAGTGCCTTCCTGCTGGCCTGAGGATGGGGGTGGGCACAGGTTGTTTTTGTGTTGCTGGGTGCTCTAAGCTCGTGGGCTATGGGGCCTCAACTGGCTCTCTCTCTCTCTCTCTCTGTTCCCTCTCCGTGCCATGGTCTCGATCACCTGCCAGCCGTGTCGCAACAAAAATCCTAGCTCTCCTGCCACGAATGCCGTAACGCATCAAGCCGAGCTCACGAAGCCCTAAACTCTGAACCTGTTTGCAGCTGGGCTTAGTGTCAGCCAGCCTAAACTCTGAACCTAAACCCCATACTTTTGACCCCAAACCCTTTCTGAACGAGGTCTCTCTGAAGCTTTCTCACCGTGCAATACAAGCCAAGAAGGTTGACGCGAACCACAAGCCGCAGCACTCTGGAAAAAGAGGTGGCTGATGCTCACTGCAGCCAAGAGGTCCAGTTTAAAATGGCAACTCTTAGCCCTAATAACCCCAAGCCCTATAATCTCTAAATCTTCACCCGGACCAAACCGGAGCCCAGCTGCGCCGGGCCCTGCGCACTGAATCCGGAAATCCTCCTCGTGCTAGAGCTTCAGACTTAAACAATTCGCAAGGGGTTTTAAGCTGCAGCTTTGCCCGGGCTTTCCTTGGCTTGTTTTTTGTTGTTGTTTGGCACGGTGGGGCTTCAAAACGGCTTGTGTAGGAACGAAGGAATGGGGCCGAAATACGCCTAACCGGTCTCTGGGGAGAAAATGCAGCAGTATACACCAGGATTCTTTGCCCTCCATCGCCTCCGCAAGACCGGGCTAAGGGCCTGCCGCGGCGAAGAGCCGACGGAGAGCAGAGCAGCGCACCCCCACCCTGGGCTCGGATTCAAAAGTAGGGTCAAGTGATTAGGGTCCGGCGTTGATGCCTTTGTTAAGGCTTCGTGGAATGTGGCTTCAGGTTCGGGGTTTAAGGGTCGTATGAGCTCGGACAAGGCGTGTAACGGCAAGATGATGAGTGACCTGGCGCTTCTCATGTTGGTTTCTGTGGATTGTCTTCAAGGGTGGGCTACTTTGAACCCTTTCCTTGTCTCTCGTCCAAAACCAGATCAACCCTCCACCATGACTCTGCTTCAGCCCAAACCGCAGCGTGCATCTAATGAATCTAATGCTTGTGCGGGTCGACATGAACTGCCATGTAAGCTGCAGCAACTTTGATCGCACAGTTGCTCGTTTGGGTTAGTACAGTACAGCCGGGGCAGAGTGATTTCTCCTGCAAACCACTTGGACCCAAAATGCAGATAATGTTGTTGATAGCCACAGGGGTTTATGATAGAAACATAAACACCATCTTAACGACAAATCGGATTGTAGGGCTGAGGGTTAGAAGGTTCTTCCAAGTGTTCCCTGCCTATCTCAGAAACAGTCAAAGCTTCAGACTTCCATCCTCACAAGCTCCGAATGCACGCAACGAAAGTCAGGGGTTTGGGGTTGAGGTGTTTGGCGTTTAGGGGGGGATTAGGGGATGATTAGGGTTTTTATTCATTGAGCGTAAGTAAGACACGGCTTCTGCTTACCAACTTTCTCCCTGGCCTGTGTTGGCCAAGCCCTGGGAATCAAACTCCCCCAATCGTTCCGCCGCATGGCCTGGGCCAGGGGAGTCAAAGTTACCATTATAGGACAGGAATTTATAGGTTGTCATTATAGGGTCTAAATAAGGGGGCCTTAATCAGTAGAACAGTGGTTCTACAACTACATGAGGAATCCCGACGGAGCAATATTTCGGACTGTTCAGACCCCTACATCGTCGACTTCATCAGGCTCTGAATCCTAAGCCTTCATCTACAACCTACACCTTATGGCCCGAAGAGTTGATGATCTTCGAGCGCCAAGGCTCTATGCGCAAAGACTCCTGAGAGACTGCATGGAAATCTTCGGGATTCGCCGAAGTTGGCCAGCACTAGGATCAGAACCCCGAGGTCCTAACTTTGAACAAATCCATCGATGGGACGTCAGGTTGTTAATACTTTGTTTACTGCAGAGCTTCTCTTGCGCTGCAACAGTTGAGTTCACGACTACATGCCACACAATCAAACGTCCGAAACCACAAGCCTTAAACTTAAACTTAGCCCTGTGCCCCACTTAGCCGTGGACCTCGGGTTTTGGACTTCACACATTGTGTACGGGCTTTGCTTGCTGAAGCAGGTCAAGCCAAGCGACCGAAAGCTCTCTGGAGCAGCTCGCTGTGCGCCTCACTGCGCTAAGCATACTACGAACACCTAAACCCAGCGCACCTGGTTCAATGAATGTGCTATCAAAACAAACTCCTAAACCCAGGACCAAACAACCCTAAAGCCTAAACACCGAGCCCTTTATCTTAAAATCCTGAACCCCGAGCTCCGGAACCTCTTTGGTTGCCCGGAACGCAGAACAGTAAACCCCGGACCTGAACTCAGACCCTCCGCACTCCAAAGTTCGATTGTATGGGTGCGTATATATATATATATGCATATATACATGTATATATATATATATATGTATGTCTGTGTGTGTGTGTCGGTGGGTGTGTGCGCGCGTGCGTGTTGACTAACTTCTCACTTTTCAAGTCTTCGGGTGTGGGTTGTCCGGCAAAGCCACCTCCAGCCGCCGGTGTCGCGGGCTGAGGGCCTGGGGCCGTGGGAGTTCTTGTAACCAGGGATGATGTAGGGGCCTTCATAATTAGAATAGAGTTTGGGAGGTTCCTTCATATAATTATAGTATAATAAAACCCCAAACCCTAGTCTAATCATCAAGGCCCCAATACTACCTTGACTGTTGGGTTTCGGCTCGCACACTGGGACATTTCAGGCGAGGCATGTTCGCCGAGGGTGGTAAACGGTAAATTAGAGGCCAGGTCCTGGCATGTCGGGCAATCTTGGAGTTCCTTCTTTTATGACACCCCGCCTAGGTCACCGCTGCATGCATGGCCACGTGCCTGCTGCCATTAGCTTCGCGAGAACTGAGGCAGAAGTGCCATGAAAGCGTTAACGTCTTAATGTGATACGGTATGCTTGGTTGATACTATGGACTGCTGTCTCTGCCGTTGTTGTTGCTATAAGACTTTTCCCATGGTTTTGATGTCCTTCTCTTGCTCTCGCCGCGAAATACAGCCATGAGTTTCTGTGTCGCTGCTTCACCGAAGTAGGGTTCCTGATAATTTTTCCTTTTCGGGTTCAGACCCTCGAAGTTCCGTTAAGGGTAAGGTTTGGGGGCTTTGGCCTTTTGGGTCCTAGGGTTTGGGGGCTTCGGGATGGTGGTCATCGGGAGATCACGTGGGCCAAGTATACCAACTGCGACACCGTTTTGACATTCATTGGTACATTGCCGCAGCCTGATTTCTTTCAAAAACTCATTTTGCCGGGCGCTGTGCCAGCAGCATTCGAACCAAAGCAGCTGCATGTTGAATCGAGACCCCCGAGCAAAACTAAACCCTACACTACCCGGAAACCCTAAGCCCCATAAACCGTAATCGCTAAGACCTTACCCCGAAACTCAAACCTCTAAGCCGCACGCCCATCACCCTGTGTGAGGACGTCTTTGGGCCCAGCTGTTTCGGGCTTTGGGCTGCCATGGGGTAGAAGTCAATGCAGAAGAGTACTGGATATGGTTTATACTCTCGCAACTCGGACTCGCCAGACGAGGTCTGTGTGTTCGGGTTCTAGACAACTACCAGCCCATGCACCTCTGCTTCAGAGGATACGGTTTGGGGCATGCGGTTTCAGGGCGCAGGGTAGTGGCGCAGGGTTTAGCGTCCAGGGTTCAGGGGTTAGGGTTCAAATTTACACCCATCGCGGGGAGCTCTATGCAACGGCTAGCAGCCCCCAACAAAACTACGACGTCTGCACCAACCCAACCAACCAGCAAAACAACAGCCTCCTATGCCGTCTCTTGACACGAGACATGTGCCGTGCCTGAACCCAAAGAGCACGTGGCAAGCTTTTGAACAGTCCATAACCTGAACTCAAAATCTACACCCTCAGCCCGAAACGCCAGACCCCGATATCTAACCTAAACCCCATTATTGAACCTCGCATCCCATATCCTTCAGGCCTGAACTCGATATCTTAACGTTACGAATGATTCCGTGGGTAAGAAAGCCATTTCCTTTCGGTCGATGAGCATCAGCTCCCATCCGGAGGATTAGAAATCAAATTACACAACAGCTAAAATTGGAGCCTCACTGGTAGCCTACAGTAGAAGCCACAACGTCCTGCACACCCGAGGCTTTGAATCACCCCACCCCACCCAAAACGCAAACGCATATGGACCGAATGCTCGTACTCGAAGACTCGGCGGAATCGAGGCCTGCACCGCGCTGGCTTCGTCGGTGATAAGCTTTCGCCTCGGCGCTTCACTGTCGGGCTGGTTCAAAGGTTTTAGGCTTCCGGCAGCTTCAAGATTCTGCCTAATCTAGGCTGGGTGTAGAAATCAGAATGGGAACAGCTAGGCTTGTGGGGGCTATGACGGCAAAGTTGTACCAGGACTGTAAAGCAAAACCCTGTTACTGAAACCTCCGTAAGGAAAGTCGTACTTAGGCTGGCGGATTTCGGGCCTCGGGGCAAGAAGCTTCAAGGCTGCTCTCCCAAAGCTGTGTTGAGGCTTCTCTGGTTCTGCAGAAGGTTCTGCCGGCATCCTATCTGCGACCCAGTATGCTAGGGTACTAAAGCTTAACCTTGGGGATATTTAGTACTCCTGAAGCACATCGGGTCATGACCGCGCTGGCTAAAGGTTACCTACTCTACTACTAAGCTCCCCCGGAGAAGCTGCAGACCCCTTCTCGAACGAAGTCTTGGCCTCCCGGCTCCTGCAGCAGAGCTGCCGCACTTTGCTGCTGCTTTCTGGCGTCTTGTACCGCAGCGATAATTCCTGTCAAAGTCCCGGCCGCGAACCCCAAGTCTTACATCTGACAGGTGGGATTGTTTAGACTCTGCACCTTTAGAGCCGTTTCAGCATTTGTTTGGCTGTGGGCTTCCGGGGCTTGTTGAACCATCAAGAAACACGAAGTCACAAAAACCTACACGCACCCGCCCGTGGCGATGCGACAATGTACATTCCGAAAGCACAAAGGCAAAGGCCGAGAGGTACAACAAAGAAGAATGAAGAACGAACAAAAGAACGAACGACAGAGAGTAAGAAACAAAGAAAGACACAAATAAATAGACAAGCAACGCCAACAGAAACAACACACATCACCAAACAACGACAACCACAACCAACAACAACCAAGAAGCAGCACACACGACGACAACACCAGCCAGCAGCCAGCCAGTTAGCCAGCCAGCCAGCCAGCCAACCAACCGTACAAACAAACGAACAAACAAACAACACCACCAACAACATCACGAACAACAGCACCAACAACACCACCAACAACACCACCAACAACACCAACACCAACACCAAAAACACCAACAACACCAACACCAACACCAACACCACCCACCACCACCAACCACAACCACCACCACCACCAACAACAACAACAACAAACCACAAACCACAAACAACAAACAACAAGCAACAAGCAACAAGCAATAAGCAACAAGCAGCAACAACAACAACAAAAACAACAAACAACAAACAACAAACCACAAACAACAAACAACAAAAAAACAGACAACCAACAACCACAACAACAACAACCACGCAAACAACAACAACGACAACAACGACAACAACAACAACAAATACCAAACAACAAACAACAAAGAACAAATAACACACGACAAACGACAAACGACAACCAACAAACAACAAACAACACACAACAAACAACACACAACACACAACACACAACAAGCAACAAACAACAAACAACACACGACAAACGACAAACGACAAACCCACAAACCACAACCAACAATCAACAAACAACAACACCAACACCAACACCAACACCAACACCAACAACCACAACAAGGCAGCGCCGGTTTCTGCGACCCGTGCCCCCCNCCCCCTCCTCCTCTCCCCACCCCTCCCGCGCCACCCCTCCGCCTACGCCAGACCCTCACCAGATTCACCATGAGGGTCTTCTCTTCTGGGCTGCCTGGCAGCACATTACTAAGTGCACGTATGTATACTGAGTACAGGCAAAAACAAGCATGAACAAATGCTGCAAGTACTTGATCACACTCACAACGAACGAGTCACACGGGACATTTTGGCAAAATCGAAGCCGAAGCTCTGAATCCTGAAACGCACAACTCTACGGCTCTGAAACCCTGAAAGTCACAAACACAAAACCTCAAACACTGAAAGCCTCAGCTTACATTTCTACCCCTGGTGGTCTTCTAGAGGGTTGGAGGTTCAAGCAGCCGAGGATGGGAGGTTCAAGCAGCCGCACCCCCGACAATCTATATTGAGATCTGATGATTGGGGGTTGGACGTTTGGCTTCAAAGATCAGATGGAAAAAGCCAGCACCCTCGACCCTAAACCCGAAACCCGCACCCCTATACACCTCCTTCAGAACCCCAAAAGCCTGCTGCCGCGGAGAGCCGCACACATCGGGCCCGTGCTCTCCGAGCCTCCGTGGGCCAAAAGGCCGCCATAAGAACAGGTTTAGGGGTTTAGGGGTTTATGGGCTTAGGGGTTTAGGGGTTTAGGGGCTTAGGGGTTTAGGGGTTTAGGGGTTTAGGGGCTTATGGGTTTAGGGGCTTAGGGGTTTAGGGGTTTGGGAGTAGGGGGTTTAGGGTTTTAAGTTTAGGGGTTCGGGGTTTAGGGTCGTTTTCTAGGGGTTTTTCCCTAGAAATAAAGGGGTTAGGGTTTAGGGTTCCCTTCAAACGGTTAAAGGGTTAGTTGGCTTAGTGGCGCAGAAGAAAGCAGATCATGCTTGGGATGCAAGGTTTAGGATTTTGAGTGTGGCATCATTAGAGTACGATGAAAAAGAGTTTACCACTGCGTCTAACATTGAGGTTGGATACGAATGATGATACGAATGACCGATGGTCGTGAAAGTAAAACTCATAACTCAGGACCGCGCTGCTTGCGGCTTTCGGGTTCCCGGTTTGTGGAAGCACGATGGATTCAGCCTCCTAATACAGAATTTCAAGATGAACAAGCAAAAGGCGCCACAGTCTCGCCCTAAGTCCCTCACGAACAAGAACCCAGGGATCTGTGCCGCTTTCATGCGAGTCTCCGCCGGCTTCTGATGCACAGCTTCCGAGAGTCTCAGCATCACAGGAAGTGCAGGCCCCAAGATACAGCCGTAGTGACGCCAACAATGCTGAAAGTAATAACGACCTTTTTACAAGACCTGGCATGGCTACATGTATGACTGTATTACCAGACAATTGTTTACGAAACTGTCACGGCATATTGACTGTGTGCGATACCCTGAAATCTGTGCTCTGATAAGCCCTCAGCCTTTGCCAAATAATATAGAAACCGCATCCCCCGACCCCGAATCCGCAAAAAACAGATAAACCAATCCTGTGCCCAACCACCATGACCGAAAAGCAGGAGGCACGAAGAAGAGTAAGAAAGAGAAGAAAGCCTCACCATAACCCCAAAAACCAGAAAAAAACAAGAGCCCCCCCCCGCCTGGCGAGCAGAGCGGCGCGCTGCCGCCCCCGCGCCCAGAAGCCCCGCGCCGACGAGAGGAAGGGCGCGGCTGGTCTGGGTTTGGGGTTTAGAGTTTATGGTTGATCATTGAGGGTTTAGGGTTTAGGGGAGGTTTGGGGAGTTTCCTGCTGGTGGGGGATTTGTGGACACAACCGTAAACCCTGTCAAAAGCTTTGGTACACACCTTTCCAGCCCGCATGAGGTAAAAAAACGCATATGGGATTTTCTCTGAAAATTGTACCCTAAACCTACACAATACACCCACAACCTCTCGAGCTGCAACTTAATCCTGAACCACTCTGAAGACACAGCCGCAGCCACAGTAGAAGACGCAGCACTGCTCAACGCGGCACCCCGGGGCTGGGGAGCCTAGCACGGCCGCAGGTGGTGCGTCTTGGGCTTAGCGTTTCCTAGGGCCTCGTTCATGCCGATCGTAAGGCCTTCTTGTTCCTCTCTAGATCTCTCAAGTAAGCAGGTTCTGTTTCTGCAGCTTTTCGCGTATGCTTTGGAAGAAAGGCTCTGGGACTGATGTTGCAATTGCAACTAAACCGGAAACCCTAAACCCTAAACCCTCTTTGTGGCCATGCCTGGGAGGCACCGCGAAGGGCCCGAGGGGCACGTGCCTCTGGTGACGTGCCTGCATTCGGGGGTTTAGGGTTTGGGGCTGAGGGTTTAGGGTAGGGTTCAAGGTTTCTCTGCATGGGCCACAGCAGACTTCGCCTCTGCACTCAAGCTTCGAATCTGTTCCCGCTCACTTGTCAACTCGTCTCGAGTCTAGGAGCTCTGAAAGCACAAGAAGTCCATCACCACACAGGAACCTAATGCAGGGGCCGTAATAATTAGAATAGGGTTTTGGGGGTTCCTCATTATAATTATGCTACACTTACATCACCAGAAGCCTTTGAAGCTTTCGGCCTGGCGCCAAGAATGCGCATCCGAGCGCCGCAGCGCCGAGCCCGGCCTCGCTTGAACCAGGGGTGCAAGGGCTGTTTCTGGGGTTTGAATCTCTCCTGGTCGGGGCGGCACCTGCTAGCAGCCGTTCATGCACGAGAAAACTTGACAGAAGTCCTAGCACCTTCTGCCAAGTGGCGGAGCGGGCCACAGGCTGAGACATGGCTCCGCCGATGCAGGGCTTGTTTGAGCAAGCAACTCCGAAAACTAGCCACCTTCCTTCAGGCTTCCCCCCAAGTCAAAACAACAACTTGCTACAATTATGTAATCTTCCAAGCGTTCTTGATTCCCAGGAGAACTACTCGATAATTTATCCTGACTCGCATGATCACCCCCTGAAACATTAAATAAACGTCGCGCCCGAACGTATCTCAACAGGCTGGAGCGATCAGATGAAGCGTATTCTGATCAACTAGCTATGGCATGACAAGCTCGGACAGCTTTTTCCGCCGCCACAGCAAGGCTCCCCTGCAATGGGGTTCGGGTGCTTCAGCCGCAGAACACACCCCGGCAAGTGGACTACTGAAACATACCGCGGATCAAGCTGATGGGCAGGTGAGTACAAGAATGAGCATGCCAGGTACAACAATGTACGTTCTGAGCAGAGACAGCACAAATGTGCACCACGTGCGCTGCATACACGAGTTGAGTGAAAGTCGCATGAACCCATGGGTCTCCTTCGCTCAGGACCATGTCCGACGAAGACGAGCACGTGCAGTTGAACAAAGCTCCACTTCACCCACAAAGATCAGAACCTTCCCGTATCATGTCAAATCATACCGTACAAGTACCATGCTGGACATGGCATTATGGTCCCCGTGCAGTTCGACATGTGGAAGCATGTGCATGCAAGTGGCAAGTGTACGTACGCACATGCATTGGCATGCATGCATGGTTGCATTCGTCCAGCCGCCTCCGGGATTGTACACACGAGCAAAGGGGGGTAACTCACATTAAGTTCTACGTTTGCGATCACAGCACGTGGATGCCACTATTCAGGCCGCTGCAGTGAGGAGATGTGCTGCACCTTAGCACAAGCTTTTTCAAGCTGTCCCATCCAGGAATTTGACTTGGTGCTCTGTTCCACTACTATTACTGCCACTACCAACACTGCCAGCACTGCCAGCATTGCCAGCACTACCACCATGCCACCGTACCACCACTACCACTACCACTACCACTACCACTGCTGCCACTGCCACTGCCACTGCCACTGCCACNCACTGCCACCACCACTACCACTACCACTACCACTACCACTACCACTACCACCACGACGACGACTGCTACTGCTACTGCTACTGCTACTTACTGCTACTGCTACTGCTACTGCTGCCGCTGCCGCTGCCGCTGCCGCTGCCGCTGCCACTGCCACTGCCACTGCTACTGCTACTTCTACTACTACTGCCACTAGTGACTAGTGCTACTGGTACTACTAGTACTACCGTGGAAGATCGCCAAGTCGATCAGCGTGCCTCTGTTCTGGAAACGCGTAGACCATGATACAACATCAACATCTGAATAGCTGCGTGCTAACCCAGCATGACAAATAGTGCGAGAATGCAGTATATCTACCTATCTACCTGTCGATCTATCCATCCATCCGACGGGATTGGGGATCTCAAAACAGACTTTTGGGCCTTTGCTGTTTGAGGTGTAGTGCTACGGCTACACGGATCAGAATTTGGTGTGGAAGGGAGCTCCGGTCGAAGAATCTTGGGCCGGTGCTGCCATGCTCGCCGCATCGCGGCTCTGGCGACTCTCCTACTCTTTTTTGGGATCTGGTCGCCCGCCTACACTGAAGAGCTAGCTTAGCTTGGGTCTCTGCTGGATCCGGACGGCCGCATCATGCCGCGTGCCTGGGAATCTCTGAGCCATGGGCACGCCAGTTCCAATCAGTCCAGGGCTGCAACAACTTCTCAGAGCTTCATGGCAAAGGATGCAGAAGACCTCCGTGCGTTTGTAAGCTGCAATACATCGTGCTTCACTTGGCGCGACCGGCGCCACAATAGTCTCCGATCAGGTCGCCTAGATTCCTAGATTCCGGTTCTCCGGACTGCGAGGCAAATCTGCTGAGTCCCTCATCAAACAAGTCCGCTGCAGAAAAAAACAATTAGGTCCCCCTACTGTCCTTTGTGGGAACCCTTTGAAGAATGTACAGTACCTTGACTGACGTCCGTTCTTTGCTAGGGGACTTGTAGACACAGGACGACTTCGTCCCGGACTCGCGAGCACAGAGATGCCTCTGCCAGTAGTGCGCCCGACTGGGAAAATGGGAGTCACATGACACAGTGCAACATGTACAAAACACTAACTTGGGATCCGTCCTATTCGAACAAAGCAGAATGACACAAGAAAGGACGCTGATTCTGTATCTCTGTATTTAATACACCCACAAGAAGATAATGTACGGTACTGCACCGAAACACGTGGCCTGCTCAATAGGCAGCAACGAACACCATCAGCAACCGATTAAAAACTGCTCAATCATGCTGAACCATGTCCCACGAATCCAGCATGTTCAAGCTCCTTCCGCGGCGTTCCGCGGAAGAACATTGACAGAACACAGTAAACCGAATCCGCAAGTGCCAAACGTGGCAAAGCAGGCTTCAGCTTTACAAGCACGGAGGATGGAGATTAGATGTGGGCCTGCTGCGTCTCCTCGCACAATGAAGGACCCAACCTTGAACCCAAAACTCTACCAGGTCTTGCAGCGTTGGCCAGACCTGGCTCTTCGGCTGCCCGGACATTGGTTGGCGAGAGGTCGCCGTCGATGGGACTTTGGCCAAACTCTGCCTCCTTAGCCGTCTCTGTTACTTTGACTCTGGGGTGGTGCCGGTGGCGCGACGGAAGCGGAGCTGATCCGGAAGCAGTACCTGCACGAGTCGATGTGTCACGAACATGCATCCAACTGCATCCCTTCTGGATAGCCAATGAAGCAATCCAGCACGTTCAGAAGCGGCACCTTCCATGGTCAGGCATTCGCCTGGATGATCAGTATGACCAAAAACACGAGCATAACAGACATGACCTGGACAGGCGGATAGTCCGCCGCCAGCGCGATCGGGAGCGACATCATCGCAACCCGTAACAGCAACAGCAATCCAAACCACCAGGAGTCCAGCCGAAAACGGAAAAGAAGGAATCCGAAGGCTTTCACAGTCACATTTGCATGTAGCCCATTCCTGCTCCAGCTCGGCACGACGATTACGGCATAGGTGCATACTGCCAGGTACCCCATGACGCCCTGCAGGAGGAGCAACACGCCGAAGATTAGCATGACGGTGTGATCCTGCAAGGTGAGCTTTCGTATATACATTCCGCAGCAATACTTCCAGTTCTGACCACGAAGGAGCATGAACTGCGTCTCTTTTTCTTGCACGACCTTACGCTTCCAAGCGAAATCCAAGATGAAAGCTGCTTCCCTCTGGGTGCTAGTCTAGCTGCAGGTTAGCCTGCATGTTGAGCAGATAGACTGAGTAACGTCACAGCAATAGTTTCAGACCGCAGGCTCACAGCCCACTACACATACCCATGAAGCCAGGCCAAGCACAAGCCAACCCGAAGCTACTGAATCGAAGCCTGACCTCATGAGCTAAGCAGTCTCCGGTGCATGGCAGAGACCACGCAACAAAATCCCTCGGAAGGCTCGCCCGACTAACCACTGCATTGCACCGAGCCCGCAAACAACTCGGTCCTCCGTGCCACAAGTGATGCTGGGGTACTTCAAGAGGCTGAAGACGCCATTCGGGTGACTGATACAGGGATTCAAGCTTGAAGCTCGAGGCAAGAGTTGTTCTCTACGTATCTCTAGGTTCTTACCGAGGCAACGTTCACCCCAACGCCTGAAGCACATCATCGGTGCCATTGAAATGGTACTCATCTTGCTGAATGCAAGCTGTGCCCTCGTTCAGCACCCCACCCGTGATTCGCAGATAGTTCTGGTTCGCTTCTGTCGCCATGAAGCGAGTTTGTGCACAAGGCACCATCAAGCTACGGTTTATAGAAGCTAGGTCATCGAAGTACTTCGACGGCTGGCTCCACAAAGTGTTCCATCCTCGGTAGAAGTCCAGCGCAGTGCCATCCTCGTGGTAAGCACGGCTACGCACCGTCTGACGGATGAAAACTGAAGAGGTGCCCTCGTAACCCATGCTGCCCAAATCCACAGGAGCCATGGAGGCGTACTGACTTTGGATGAGTTTCCACTCGTTCTGATAGCCTTCCGACCATGCCTCCAGATTGATGTGGTTGTAGGTCACTGGTTGACCGCATCCCCTGTCGCTGCTGTTAAGAGGCGTCTTACAGCCAAGTAGCGCGTAGAAGCAACTCAACATGTCAGGACCAGGGCCCTTCGCCTCAGCGTGGAAGCCCATCCGTTCCTGGAGGCCGAGATGTCCACAAGATGCCTAATCTCCTGATAAGTCCGGAAGCAAAGCTCAGCCCTCGATGATGATCTTCAGCAGGTGGCTCGTCAGGAAGGATACATCCCAGTTGCCGATCCACACGCCAATGGAGTAGGACTTGCCGTTGACATTTGTCAAGTTCTTCCGCACGCTGATGTAAATGGCCGCTGGCAGGCACGATGCACCTGTCTGGGATGGGAAGAGAACGGCCAACAGCGCCAACCATGCCATGCCTGCCATGCTTGCGGAGACCGACTATCGAGACGATCCGGGCACGAGCCTTAAAAGCCTGTGTGAGTTCCCTTGTTATGTTGTCGCGGACATCAGGCTGATCACAGATGAGATAAAACGTATACCGTATGCTGATCAACTATGGCATGGCAAGTTCGGACGGCTTTTTCCGCCGCCACAGCAGGCTCCCCCGCGTGCGACGGTAGCTACTGCAGAAGACCTGAATACTGGCACAGCGGTCGGAGTTTCGCGTGCTTCAGCAGCAGAAAATACATCGGCAAGTAGACGACGGAAACACCAAGCTGACGGGCAGGTAAGTGCAAGAATGAGCATGCTAGGTGTACATGTTGAGCAGAGACAATGCAACTGTGCACATATGTGCACCACATACGTTTCACACACGAACTGCACAGCATTCATCGCATAAATCCATGGGTCTCCTTCACGAAGGACCATGCCGATGAAGACGAGCACGTGCAGTTGAACAAAGCTCCACTTCACCCATAGAACGATCGGAACCTTCCGGTATCCTGTCATATCATACCGTACCCTACTGGACATGCGATCATATTCCCTGTGCAGATTGAAATGCATGTATGGTTACGTTCGTCCAGCCGTCCGTCCACGTCTTATGGGATTGTACACATGACCAAAGGAAAGTAACTCCGTGGCAGTCTAGCTCTACATTTGCGGAAGCAGCACCTATTGAGATGAATCGACGAGGGAGCACAGGCAGGTCGCAGGCCAGTATTCAAGCCGCGGCAGTGCAGGGATGTGCTGCCCCTCAGCACAAGTTCTTCCAGGCTGACCCATCCAGGAATTTTGACCTGGTGCTCTTTATGGTGCTCTTTTCGATCGTAGGGTTTTGGGAATGTCGGGGCTGACCACAAAATCTCGAAGCCCGAAATACTATGCGCCAAGGTACCATGGGTTCAAAGATTTAGATGAGAAGCCTACGCATCGGAATCTTGTGCACAGAAGGACGTGAGAAGGCCATGCAGCAAGACCCTTAAACCGAGAAGCGACCCGAAACCCAACTCTCTGAGAGGTCGGTCCCGCATGTCGACATGCTTTGCCATCACAATCCCTCGTTGACGGGCTGGGGAGGGTGCCGTGTTTTGGTTTCAGCTGCAGCATTCCTAATCTGAATGCCTGCTTCGGACATGTACACATGCAGCATGCCCAAAGCCCTCGCTGGAAACAGAACTCTGGCCCCAACTCGGAGTTGAGACAGCGTAGTGTAGAGGTCCAGATGGGTTGCATTGATCCCTTACGGTTGCTACAGTATATTAGATGGTTGCACTAGAATAAACCCCAAAACCCTCGAGTACATATTAAAACTCTCTAAGAGGCTTCCAAACAAGCCCGGTAACAACCCTACTCTACGATCCTTCACCGACCCCGAAAGAATGAATCAAAGGCTTCGTGCCCGGTTGAAAAGTCTGGTGTAAAGGCTTGTATAATGAAATAAACAAATATATATATATATATATATATATAGATATACATATACATACATACATATTACACTACACTATATTATACTACATTTCACTTTATCTTAGCATATCATATTATATTAGATCATATTAATTATATATGTATATATGGCTTATGCAAGGCTGTAGGGTGCCCCTCCCCGCCGAGTTGGGGGTATAGGGTTGCAGAATTTATGTAAGCCTATCAGGCCTCCAGAATGCTAGGAGTGCACATATAACTTCGACCAGGACTTGAAATCAAGCTAGGGCAAGAAAATGGCTCCCCCTCAAGTTTCGCTTCGAAGCACTCGTACGGTGCCCATCGTACGGTCTAGATAGTCTAGATTGCGACTCACGCAAAACTGAGTCCAATAGATCCTTTTTGCTTGCAGCTGTTGTGCTCAGAAGCTGCTTCATGCCACGAAGGAGGCCCATGCGTAGTCGCTTATAGGTTAGCAGACCCGACTTAAGCCCTGAACAGCAAGCAAAGAGCTGTGAAGCAACACATGTGAGGCTCGTGCCATCGGTTTTGTTTCGAAGCACTGTGAAACATGCCTGAAATTGGAGTTTCCGAAACTAGGGGACCCTAATATAGTACCCTAAACAAGGTACCCATAATTTTCGGAAACGCCCAAATAAGCCCCGAAGCTTGAAACCCAAGACTCAGGCCCAGGCCCCTTTGTATCCAGCTAGGACCTTCGAAGGTCGCTGGAATCTCCCCTCGCATCTAAGCTTTGCCTGCAGGGCTTAGCCGGGGCAAATGACTTGTTGAGATCTTGCTGGTGGGGTAGAAACCCTAAACCGCTAAACCCAAAACCGTTCCCGAAACCCTAAACCCAGAGAACGTTGAACGTTGGAGACCAAACCCTGAATCTGCAAACCCTGCAACCCAGGACCCGGGTGCTGGGTTCGTGGTTGCGGTTGGGGCCCTAGTCTGTGAATCTTAAACGCTGGAAGCAAGCCCTACCACATGCCTTCGCTTCTGGGATCCGTTTTAGGGGGCTCATGGCTTGGCAACCTGGAGGGCTCCCTTAGGGGCACTAAAATGATTAGAACAGGGTTTCGGGCCCCTTTATACTATAATTATAAGAAGGAACCCCAAAAAATAGTATATTAGACCCATTATACTAAAAATTATAAGAGGGAACACCAAAAAATAGTATTTTCGGCCCCTATATTAGGATTCAGGGCTACAGTTTAGGGCCCCAGGGATGAGCGTCGAGCCCACGGGGCCACTGACAGGCCCACAATGCCCAGAGCCTTGGTAAAACTACCTACTTCTACTATAACTATAGTAAGGAACCCCCAAAATAGTATAGGTAATTATTATATAAGGCCCCTGCAGACTGACTCGACCAACTAAAGGAAAAAGTTTTGCGATGGCACCAAGTGGTGGTGCGAACAACAATGTCGACGAACGTCTCGACAAATGCATGGTCAAATCCGACTTCCCCAAACCTTAGCCCGGACTCCACTGACATCCTATGTTTGCACATATTTAAAACCATGAGCCGGCAAAAACGAAACATCTCAGAGCCGCGAGACCAAAAGTCCTAAACAACCCTGTGCAAGCAAGCCCTATGAACCCTGCTCATACGCCCTGGACCCAAACCCTACACCCTTACGCTGGACCCTGCCCATCCCTGAATTGCCTTGCTTCTCTGGAGACTGCTCCGTCTCGGGCTCTAGTGCCACACACCTCGATGGCAGAAGCTAGGACGAATAGATTCCCGCGAAACTTCCGTACAGGGCTGAATTCTGTTCTTTGAGGGTACTGCTGGCTCAGTATGTTAGCCTTCGGGTTTGGGGGTTTGGGATCGTCTGCTCTTTGTTAAGATTGTGAGTTTGTGGTTTTGGCTTTGGGCCTGGGAATAAAGATGTTTCGTGGGTCACGGCCCACAAGCTGCTGGCAGGGTTCACGTCAAATCTTGATTCGGATGTACGTTAATTTCACAGTTCCCCATCATGCAGAATACAGCCTCGGTTTTAGCTGATATGCTTAAGAATTCTTCCCGGATATATATATATATATATATATATATATGTGTGTGTGTGTGTGTGTGGGTGTACACACACACATATATATGGATATATATATATATATATACACATATCGGGAAAGAGCGTATATGTACATACATGTGCGTATATGTATGTACTATGTAGGTCTCTCTCTCTCTCTCTCCCTCTCCCTCTCTCTCTAGTTGCTGTTGTTATTGTTAATAAAATGATAAAAAAAATTACAATGCTACTACTACTTTACTACTACTACTACTACTACTACTACTACTACTACTACTACTACTACTACGACTACTACTGCTACGATTGCTTTTGTGGGGGGCGGGG
>BGNK01004739.1:0-11724 GCA_003297005.1 Symbiodinium sp. clade A Y106 | reverse complement strand
GATGTTCGTTGTTGAAGATGATGATGACGATGGGTTAACGCACCAGGTGGAGTACTTTAAAGACCGAGTAAAAAAAGCTTTCCCCCAACCAATTTCGAGTTTTCGCTGAAAGCCCTCGCCAAGGCAAAAAGACAACGTAGCAAAGTCCAGAGGTAAGCTTGGCAACTATATAAGATGGCTGACGTCACGAAAGCACTGTAAATACCGAGTAAAATGGATCTTCCGGAGATGTTGTTCGGGGTGTCGGCGTAACAATGTCGTCATCATTCTTCCCGCACACCCCCCGACCCCCCCCCAAAAAAAGCAAGTCCAGAATCGGATGCTGGAGTTTGAAAACNGTGAAGTTTGAGGCTTCATAAGATGTTCCTACGTGACGAAAGTGCTGTAAATACCGAGTAAAACGGATGTGTCTTAGAAGAGTATGTAAAAGAGGTAGTGGGTAGGGGGGGGGTGGCTACTACGACTACTACCACCACCACCACGACGACTACTACTACTGCTACTACTACTACTACTACTACTACTTTACTACTACCACCACCACAACTGTATTCATCACAATTTTTAATACTTTAATATGCCGAATGTTGTTAATCATTATTTGAGGGCATTATTGTTATCTTTATTGCTCTTGTTCAAGCGCACCATTACCAACAAAAGATTCAAGACCTTGTGCACACCACCCTTCTTCTAAGGAGCCGACTCTGTTCTTGCGTCGTCGCCCGTGCACCAAAGAGCTTTTGCTTTGCCTCGCAAGAAAAAAGAACTCACGCACACCTGCATTTGGGGCTCAGCGGTTTTAGGGCTTGTAGGGGCTTTAACGGGGTACCGAGTAATTGGCTTTCCCACGTAGCCAGAGTGGTGGGTAAAGCTTCAACGGTATTTGCTTAAATCTTTGGGCCCTTCAACGTTCTCGAGGACTCTACGAATTCTCAAAGCGGCTCCGGATGCTCTGCGACCTCAACATTGGACTCAAGTGTTTTATCACCTGGCCCCTAGCCCCAAGTCCGAAATCTTTACACCAGAGTTTCTCAACCCCAAACGAGTCTTCCTTAAGCCCGGAACCCTGCAGGTAAAAGCCGACTCTAAGACTACCGACGGGCTGGCCAACACAGAGCTTGTACTTAGATTAGCCTGTTGGGCCCATCCTAGAACATAAGAATGAGGAGAGCCCAGTGAAAGGGTCTCTAGCTTCGCTCTCGTGGACTTCGCAAGTGGAGCAGGAATGGTTCAGATCTGCTGGCATGACATTCACAACTCCTGGCAAGTATTCCTGAAACTCGATCTCTCGTAAGTTTGCGGTTTCGAGGGCTTCGAGTGTTTCGGGTTATGATGAGGGGCTGGGCAAGCTACTCCAGTTGAGATGTTGGGACTTCGGAACTTCGGAAAATCACCACGCTGAGCGCATCACACGGCGTGTCTTCCGCTCCTCACCAGTGCAGCTGCGTTCTACGTTTGACAAGTGTGACAAGAGAGGAACAACAAGAAGCGTGCACCAACCAAACGGTGTCCAAGTGTGCACTTGTAAGTCACTTGTATGTGTCGATGGGGTTGTTGACACCACCACACTGATCACACCTTCGCCAACAGTTCAAGTACATAACGCTCCGAAGAGCTACTACTATATAGCACGACACCAACAGTCGGCTACCTCGTATACACTCCGTATACACTCCAAACCCGAAATCACCCAATAATCCTCAATTTAGGGGACTCTTCGAAGCCCTCGGTCCTGAAGGGAAATCCTGAACCCGGAGATTGGAAAGGGAACTGCCTAAACTCATGGTGATTTCTGCAATGATAGTGCTGATGAGTCTGCTAGTCATTGTGGCGATAATGGCGGTGGATGATGCTGTGGTCGAACCCATGACAGTCAAGAGGAAGGTGGGAAGGCTCAGGGCTACAGCTGGGTCCTGCCAGCCAGTTCGCGTCGAAGTCGATGTCTTTACCCGTGGCTGCGATGATCTTTTCGCAGAAGTGCTGATAGTACGCGGGCCTTGCTTCTTCCAGTGGATGAGGTTCAAATTCTTGCAATGTGGGGCAAAGCCGTCGGATAAGCTTACAAGTTCATGGCAGTAAGATGCCGCAACCCCGAAACCCTGGATGGTAAGCAGTGCGTGCCGGGCTTCGTCACCGACCGGTAGCCGTAAGAAGGGAGGAGTGGACATCCGAACCGAGTTACATGCGCAGCCTAGGCCTAGAACACTACAATCCACAGTTTTCATAAATTCGGTTTTCCGGAGCAATCTATTGCGCAAGAGCCGATAAAGACCTGACAACCCCCGAGCCTGAACCCGAAACTCCACGCCCTAGGAATTTGGATACTCACGCTTCGCTCAAGCCTCTGGATGCCATCAGTTTCATGACACATCTACATGCTTTGACTTTCGAGGTGAGTTTCTCAAAGCCTTGAAGGCAGAAGCTCGTTTCTTGGACTGGCCCTATGAGTGCTCAGAAGATATCAGCTTGAAAAATTCGGCATTGCTCTGTACAAGGCGTGAAATGTGCGTCCTGGTAGGCCCTGCTCGGTCTGGAATTGTATGGTTTAAGGCTTCTGTGCATCGGAGTTTCTGAAGCTTCTTGAACCCTCATAAACATTCCCCTGAAGGCTAAATTCCAACGTATCGAACCCCTCCCAAGATTGTGGCCAGTGGCACATAGAGCTCTTCGGCTCCGAGGCAAACGGTGGGCCCTGTCAATGTCGCCTTGCCATCTACGCCTCAGGCAAGGGTGGGGATGGGTGCACGATTTGTCTTCCTGATTTCCACTGGGTGTCAAGGCCTACTGCCCGCGGGATATGGATTCGCGGCGTGATGTCTGTGCACTCAGTTAGGCATCGTGCTGAAGTACCACAAATCATAATTATCGAATCAGGTTGTTCGTTTTGACGGGGAAGCAAGTAGTTCGTCTTATCATAAGTTTTTCTTATGAACTACAACCCAAATAAAATTGACCGAGTACACAAAGCAAACATGCGTGTACATGTACAAATACACATAAACATACACATGTGCATATATATATAATATGTGTACATTATTATGTGTATGTATGTATATATATATATATATTGTGTATATGTATATACAACAGCCCATATGAAAACACAGAAGGTTCTGGGAACTCGTCTGTCACGTTCGGACATCTTCGGAAATGCAGAGCCGGTTGGACTGCAACCTCAATCTGCAAACTTAAACACCCTGTTTTTGCGCTGCCTAATGTACGTCATGCGACACCGCTACAACCGAACCATGGTCCTGAACCAAAGCCCTAAAGTTCAGAATGATTACACCTGCAGCCCTAAACCCTCTAAGCATTCGGCCTTGAATCAAGCTACAAAGCCACAACATTTCTGAATTCTCGTTGAGCCTACGCAGACAGCCGTAAACATGAAGCCCTACAACTCCAAAGTCATTCATGAAATCCCAACTGCATTGCGAGCCGCTGTCATGGCTAGCCTACAGCCCACAGTCAGGGCTGAATGCTTGCAGCAGTGGCTTCGCAATGAGGGAGCAACATCGGCAAATCAACATCTTGCACAAGGCATAATACAGGGGTCTGATTATTGAAGATATATCCTGGCAATACCTACTATAGCTTTAGTTTGGTATACCCCAAATGGTTGAAGTCCTGAAACCCAGTACGAACGAAATCCCACGAAACTCTTACAAAGCACAGCGAATCCCCTAAACTCAAAAGCCCGATCTAAAGAAGACCCCCGAAGGTTCCGGAAGGAGCTCTAATCTGAGCTCCTGGCTCTTCAGATTCATGATGGCTTTCCTCGGATGTTGATTTCGGATCTAGGGGCTTTCGGGGGGGAAGGGTATGTATAGAAATAACAAGGTAAATAAACATCTACATGTATATATGCATATACATGTATGCATATATGTGTATATGTAGACAAAGATAGATCGATAGACGGATGGATGATAATTAGATTAGTCTAGATTAGCTTAGATTAGATCAGATTAGGTTAGATTAATGGATAGATAGACAGATAGATAGTTAGATAGTTAGGTGGATAGATAGATAGATAGACAACTATATATACATATATACATATATATATATTTTTTTTTAACATGCAAAACTCTCTCGTCCTTATTCAAGCTGCAGTTCAGGGGCCTGCTGCAGTAGGTGCAGGTCGTCTTAACCTGCGCCACAGCTGCGCTCCTAAAGACAAATCAGTAAACTTGAGTCCCAGACCCTCCAGCTTTACGGTTCAGGGTTTGGGTGTAGAATAAGGGTCTAGGGTTGTAAACGCCAGGCCTTGAAACCAAAGCGTGCGACGTGAGCCATAGCTGGAGACGTCCTGCCTCTTCGATGGAGTCTGCCAGCTCCATCAGCCGTTGGGAGCCGGGAAACAGCCGGGAGCGGAAGTCTGTTCCTTCGCGGTTTCAACTGTACACCGAAAGGTTTCGGGCTTCAGGCTGTTGCAGACAGTTGAGGCTTTAGGGCTTAAGGATAGCATTTCGGATGTAGACGTTTATATATCGGCGGGAGTTAATTAAGGCAGAGGCACAGGCTCAAGATTCTTGCGTTTTGCTGAAGCAGCTCCGGTTCGGAAGGAAGCAAATTTAAATCATGCTGCAGTGTCGATGCAAGGCCTTGGGAAGGATCAGATGGGAATGAACTACGAGGTAAGGCAGCGGCTAGAGCACGGGACGTAGCAATACAGTGTTTAGTGATTTTGCTCGACAGTGGGTGGAAATACATGAGAGGTCGGTTTGGTGGCACCGGTAGCATGTCCCGCTCATGTAGCTGCTCAACTACATTATGTTGGCTTGGGAGTAGACCTGCCTAGGGATTCATGTGTCATATAGGGCCCATGTAATATGAGGCCCTGGATTTGTGTTGGAGAAGGACTGTGTAGTATGATCACATCATAAGGACTACGTAATTTCATGGGCATGCAATTACCGATCGCTCCCAGCCATATACTTGACATGAAGAAAAACTGCTTTGATAAGCGAGTGATGATGCCGGTTGCAGGGAAATGTTTGGCAAAAGGGACGTTGTGACGGCCTCAGGTGATGTAGAATCTTTTTGGACTCCTGACTTAATAGCGCCTCATACTGTTGTGAAGTGTAGCACTCACCCGAAGAACCCCACCTGCCGAAAGAAAACACGCCCCAAAAAATCCAGAATCCAGGCTGCATGCTAACAACACAAGAGAGATTCAGAAAGTCAGAGGCAGCCTCTCAATCCACATGATTACTCCAAACCCGTCAACCCCTTAGGCTGTTACTACGGACATATGGGTGGTTGTCAAAATTATGGTCCCTTTTTGGGTACCCTGAATATTAGATGCCGTATTAACGTAAGGGCCCAAGAAGGGACCCTAATATTGACAACCACCCCACATGACTGTCTGTTGGGCTCGGAGATTCGAAGGCCGAAGCACATGACCGGCACGCCTGGCGAGCAGGCAGCAGCTAGAGGCATCCTCCGCCCTCCCCACTGTCACAAAAACCTAATAGGGGACCCCGGGGGGTTCGCCACTAAGAAGTTAAGATATATTCGTTGCAATGCAATTTGGGGGGTTCGGGCGAGTCCATGTCCAAACCGTATCAATGTCCCTCTCAACCACATCCAGCCGTCGGCAAGGCGCAACCCACATAGGCCCCCTCTACAGGGGCATCTCTGCAACTCTGTGAATTAAAAAGAGGGGGAGGGTGCGAGGAAGAGAGACAGACAGAGACGGAGAGGGAGAGGGAGATAGACAGAAGAAGTATGGCACAGAAGTGAAGGATACGCAGACAGAGACACAACAGTATAGATACCGAAACAGATTGATCAACGGACGCTAGATTTCATGCATGCTGGACTATGCGCCTTCATGCGCTCAATTCCAAAACTAACCTGGTTCGAATCAAGGCAGTATCATGAAAAACCGTACTGGTAAGAGAGCCTCATATCCAGCCTCATATCCTCACGGCAGCAACCCAACTCGACAACGACAGGCCTGGGAAGTGTTTACGTTTACATATTATGAGCTGAAACAGCATCGAGCAAGAAGCCAGGCCAACAGTCAGATGAATCACAGCGAACACAATCAACCCGACACCCCAGCAGAAAAGAAAAGTTTGCCAACACAAGCACCCGAACCATGACCTCTCTCTCTCTCTCGCTCTCTCTCGCTCTCACTCTCTACATCCTAAATTTCCTCACATAGAACCTCAAATCCGAGCAATCAGCTCAAGCCGTAAACTCCTTTTCCTTCATCCTCAAACTCTGAACCGAAAACAGCAACCAAATCATGGACTCGCTTCAGGACCCGAGCCTTGGGTCGTCGCAACCTGTCGAAGCCGCTCCACCACGCAGGGGTCCAAAAATTGCGCCTGCAAAACCGTCCGAGCCAAAAAATAGTCACCCCAAGTGCCGATTTAGGGTCTAAGGGCAGTCGCTTTTAGGGTTGAGGATTTAAGGCCTGTACATCTTCGGGCATGCAGTCTATAGTCTGCCAAGCTTTGTGTTTGTGGAATGGTCACGGGTCGGAGTGTTTTTTTCGGACTTGTGGGCATGCCTCATTTTCGGCTCATTGAAAATTTACGGCTTGGATGCAGGTCTTGCGGTTCTGGGTTTGGGGCCGAAAGTGTAGGGCTGGCTGGATAAGGAGCGTGAGAGGACATTCAGGATTTGGGATGTTTGGGGTTTCGGAGGTTCTGGGCGAAGGGCGAGGAACTAGCTGTGCATTCGTTGACATCATCGGCCACAGCAGCTCCAGAACATTGAAATCACTGGGCCCCCGACCTCGTCCACGAGCACACAGCTCACCTTACAAGATGAGCGAGCTGGCTTGCCTTTGAATTGAAGGGCGGAGCTGGCCGATGCTGTGCCGAAAACCCGACAACCCAAACGACCAGGAAGCCCGCGCTCGGACTCCTATCGCACCCTTTCACGAGCTTAGCCCTGAAGGGCACAACAGAGAGAGAGAGAGAGGGAGATCCCGAATCCTTGATCGGATAGTGCAAAACCCTAAACCAAACGGCTCGAAAAGTCGGGGATGTCGTGGATAAGAGTTCGCAGTGACTCCGAAAGTCTTCAACAGCTTTTCGAAGGCTTGGCAGAGCCTGTCTGAAACCTCTATGTTCTGTTTACTAACATGTCCCAGAGTTAACCAACTCAAACACCAAAGCCCAAACCCTGAACTCCTTTTTGTTGAGCCTGGGCTCTCTTCTGTGCTAGACGGGAGACTCATAAAGCCTCAAGCTCAGGTAGTATCCTTAGGACCTTCAAGGTTTAGGGGACCTTATACTTCAACTGCCTCAAGAAGGTGGAATTGCAACAGATGTTCAGCTAAGGTGGGCAGAGGGACTCCCAAGAACTGCTCCGAAGTGAAGGTCGACTCCGCAGTGAGGAGCACATCGGCCTGCGGAGTGAGTCTTCCTTTCGCCAAAAAATCTTAGAACAGGGCTCCGGAGTGCCCCTCGTTTCAAGAATTAGGGATTTTTCGAGCCCATAGTAGCATGATAATAGCTAGCCTGGGTAAACCCAGGCTGTTGACAGGCCTCACGCTCCAATCCAGCACGGCTCGACACGAGGCCGACCCCGAAGCGAGTGTCCAGCTTCGGTTTCATGACGAGCACCTGCCCCAAGCACGGGCGTTTGGGAGAGCTCGGGGGCTTTAATACCACTATGTATTGGGCTTTGTGAGTTGTGAAGGGGTTTGGCATAGGTACTAACTAGGATAGGGCTTTGGCGGTTAAGTTTCGTGTATTCATGTACAGACTATGAGGGGATGCTGCTAGTAATTATCCTGAACCGTGTACTAGTTACTGGCATATATGGTTTGGAGTTCTAAACCTTTCACCGTAAGTTTCGAGGCCTGGGATCTTAAATTCGGGGCTAGGCCAGGGTTTATGGGGATTGTTGTCTCGGGTTTGGAAACACCAATGGGGTTACGCCTGGGCTCTTCGCTCTCAACTCAGAACTAAACCCCCAAACTTTCCCACACTTCCGACCAAGTGCAACGACAGCTAACACAAGGAAGCCAAGAACACACAACATGATGCAGGTGCCTGCGTTTCAACAACTGCCGGTACTACGAAAGCATTACGCACCCTAAAACCGGAAATTCAGCTTTCCATCAGACCAACCCCCCACGAGCCTTCTTCGACCCTCAACGCGGGAGCCCGAGAACGAAATAAGAAAAGCCGAAACCCAATGTTGCAACCGGATTCTTTTCCCTCCTACTTAGCAAGGACGAAGCCCGCATTGCAGGGGTTGCAACCGGATTAGGGTTTAGGGTTACCAAGCCGCAGCTTAGTTATGCAGCTTCTCGCTCTGGATTCAGGACCTAAGCTAATCAAAGCTTATGCCTGGGGCTTGGCGGACTGCAGGCTCGACATTAACTGTCCCGAAAGTCGGATTGCAAACTCAACGGCGGACAGTTCACGGCTTGGTGTCCTACTTTTTTTGATTCCGCATTGAAAGCGGCCCAGGGTCGAGGGTTGAAGGCTTTGGCAGGTAAACGCAGCAAACCGTCAAAGCGCAAACCCTAAGCCCATATCCCACCCCATGATCATCCGATGTCTGCCCAGCCCCAGAACGGTGCTCGATCCTGGCCTTCTTTGACTGCCTTGGCAAGCGGAGAAGACGGACAGCAATCGAAGAAACCAAGGAAGGTATGATGCGAAGATCCAAAGGCAAGTCCCGTATACCCACCCAGCCTAACGCCTTATATAAGGTCCAAATCCGAAGTGGTGATAAGGCAGTGTTCTGATATATTTCGAAATGTTGGCTTCAAAGCTGGCTGTTCTGGCGTCGCTCCGGGCCAATCGGAGTTTACAGGTTTCGGCGTGCGCTTTCAGCCGCGCTTGGAGCCCCGCCGATCTGCGGAGCTGCAAGGGCAAGGAGTTAAGGGAGAATACACTTAGGGATTCATGCAGTAGTAGGGTAGTTTAGGGTTCTCTGAGAGCCGATAACCAACAGGATCCCAAATCCAAAGAGCCGTGGCTCTGTAGGAGAGTTAGAAGGCTTCTGCGGTCGACAGTCGAGCCTCTGCCCCCAAGATTAAACCCCAAATTGTACAAGTACCTGTATTGAAACAGTATGTAGCAATGCCAAAGAATACGGGGAACATCAATTTCTAACCCTTCACCCTGAGCCCTCAACCGATACCTACCCTTGACTACCAAGCCCAATGCTTTTCTTCAGTTGATGGATCCTTTCCGTGTGTTCCGGGCGAGGGACATCTCGTAGGAGTGGGCGATCGCCAGGAGGTTCAGTGTTTTGGCGGAACCCATGGCGCCATGCCGGAAGTAGAGCTTGGCCTCAGAGTAGAATTTATGTGTAACATCCTAAAGCCTAGAGTCTAGAATATGGGCCAGGGTCCAATCAGGGAGAAGTACCAAAAAATAACACGAAAGAGTCCTATGCGGGTCGTGGGCTGGGGGCTTCAGTGCCGAAAACAAAAGGCCAAAGACAGCAGTCGTGAGGTTTCTCAGCGTCTGCTGTTTGAATAGCAACACAGGTATGCTCACGTGTGAAGTTAAAGGGAACTCCAGGATTAAGCTTCGGGCAGACGCTGTTTACTTTGGGGACCATTGTCCCAGGGCTTTACGCGCGAGTCCTGGGAACTTGTTTGTTGAAGCGTTGTGAAACGTCTTTCGAAATCATGGCATGCACCAACGATGCTAATTCCCAGCTGGAGACGTCATTTTTCAGTTTGTTGGGTCTAGGGAGTCTAGGGTGTATTGTTCAGGTTTGAATGAGGCTTGTCTATATCTTCCTTCCTGCCGCATTCTTGACGCAGATGTCGCAAAATCACTATGCCGAACAATTCAACTTGGAAGTTGCGAAGTTGCATCCTGAGCAGTATGCTCCACAACAGCAGCCAAATTGGTTTCCACTCTCGGAAGCTGAGCGGTAGGCCATGGCTTGGCAGTGGCAGCAGCTCAGTCGGCAGCTTTGATGCTTGAGAGGCGATATGCGACCCGGAAGCCGAGGGTAAAGCCCGACAACAATTTTCTCACCCTCTTAGCTGACCAGGCGAGGCATGTGGTTCGAGGTGGCGGGTTTTGGCTCCACCGATGGAGCTGACGGGTCTGAATTTACATACCGTCAAGTTGAGAGAGCAGGTGTTGCGCTTCGCTTTATGTTACGTTGGTCTGGCTCTCTATTGGGTGAGGCTCGGTCCTTTTGCATGGGGTGCTTGGATTCGGGGAGGAAGCCCAGGCAAGTAGATCAGCCCAGTCTTCGGGCCTGCGTCCTTCATGACGGATCATGGGGAAAAGAGCTTGGTCTCTGGGCTGTCCCGCCACGTGATCCATCCACGTTGTGCTTTCTCAAGCATCGCTTGCTCGCTTGGGGGCCGGGTCCATAGGGAGTCGAATGATGTGCATGAGTGAGGGCGTGCGGGTTGCCACTGTAGCCTTTACCCCGGAATGGCCCTTTGCATCCCGGCTCGAAGGCTCCAAGTTGGAGCCTCAGAGCCTACCTTTGCGCACCCCAACCCCCACAACGACGAGACTAACAAGGGCTGCTTGTTTGCAGCTCGCAAGATATCCCTGCCAATCCACCCCCAAATCCTTAACTTAAGTCTCAAATCTCAACACTAAGACTCAAGGTTGCCTGGACTTTCGGATTGTTCTAGGGCTCGACGGCTCTCGCTAGCTTGGATGCTCAGGAGTGAGAATATGGGGACTAAGGATTTAGACGAAAGTTACGGAGAGGTGATTCCTTGCTCCGATGTAAACAGGACACCACGAGACACATCCTCGTCGAGTTCGGATCTTGCATGGAAGGCATGTTTTGCCGGGTTCGTCGCTGAGCGAGTCTTTGCATTCAAGGACACCACGGCAAGGTCGATGTTTTATGGGTGTCTGGCAGATTCTGGCAAGATGGGAGGGTAGCCGAAGGTTCAACATCCCGCCCTTATAATGAAAATACCAGGAGCGTGTAATGATTGCGTCGCCTGAGGGCCCTAGGTTTAGGGCTCGAGGTAATGTAGGGTTCTTAACGTACCCGAGGATGATGGTTTTATAGGGACCATAAATAGGGAAGGGAATATTACTATGGGTGTTGGAATTCGAAGCCACGGGATGTCAAACATCTAAAGAGTTTGACGAAATCTTTGGCCTTGAGCTGAAAGCTTGTTTTTGACTCGCGTAGGGATTTAGGGATCTCACAAGATTTGGTGTGTCTTCTGAGGCAACCTAAAGGGCTTGTAGCAATATTCCAATCTAGGTGTGTAGGGTTCGGGCAGGACCGGCCTGGTCTTCCTCGAACGGAACCTTTGGCGTCTTGGCTGATCATCTTTGATGTGGCAGCCGAATCTGCAGCTAGGACTCTACCGCGCCGCCAACAGTGCACTCTTTGCTGTTGGCTGACGCCAAAGTCCGGCAAATTAGTTTACAGGCTCAAGACGTTGGAGCAGGGGGTTGGGGTACTGGAAAGTTCATGCCTATAATAGACAAGGGGCCAAACGTTTGCCTCTCACCGAAAAGCTAGGCGGCTCTGCAAATACTCGCTCAAACATAATTCCAGCTTTGCGCGAAGTTCAGTATCCAGGCTCCCATGCAAGTGGTAAAGCTTTCTATCTGAACCTATATATATATACCAGGAGCTTCGAAGAGATGCAGTGCTGAACGCAGGAAGTAAAGTGATGTATGTCCGAAGCGTCTTTTCAAAGAGTTGTCTCAAGTATAGAGGATCAAGTGGATTCGTAGCTACACAGTCCGAATGAATCTTTGGAGAGACTTTAGGCAGTCTTAAATT